>JALLAU010001216.1:0-10656 GCA_036939495.1 Thalassiosira hispida
CCATAATCTATTAACCACCCGATTACCAACATCAATGTATTTGCTATGCTCAGCATTGTTACCTTATTCATATAAGTATCAAGAAATAGTTGATTGTGTCGTTTTGCACATTCTTTGAAGATAGAAAACTTTTGAGAGAACATCTCTAGATTGTATCTAATAGTGTCATAGGAAAAGCATTTATCATTCTTATTCATGTACCTTTTACTAACTACTACATATTATGATGATTTGTAAACTAATACCCCCGATGGGTGTCTTCATGCGGACAAAGGTAAGACAGTATTCGACTTGCAATTTTTCAACAAATTCTCAACCTGCTCTTCCCTGTACAGGAGTTCAGCCTTGACATCATCCAACTCCACCTTGGCCGCACACAGTGCCTTTTCCAATAGCTCTACTTGAATGTGAAGTGGCAGGTCTCGATGTTCAATGGACGTTGCTCCCAAAATGCGGCTTATATTCTTATCGCGGCTCTCCAACGCTAGCAATGGCTTGGCAAGTGTCTCTTTCCACTCTTCGACACATGCTTCGACACATCTTGCACGCAATACATTATTGGTGTCTGACAAATTCATCCCTGCCTTTTCCTCTTCTGCAACTGCAACTTTGAGAAGCGGTAACGCAGCTTTGCGAGACACAGACGGCATCACTTCACATCGCGTGCATTTCATAAGTAACGCCATGTCAACCCCACCCCCCTGAGTTTGGTAATATTTGAGTACCAACTCTGAGAGCTTTTTGGATCGGCACTTGAGTTTTGGAGATGTTACAATTCTTGCAAACGAGGAGGGAGGCAACTTTGCCAATGTGCGACGATTTATTTCCTCAATGCGTTCGGCCAGAATATCGACCGAGGCGTGTTCAAGTTTCTCATCGTGGTAGATGACAGCTTCCGTGAGATAAGTTGCTGCAGAGTCAAGAGAAAAGTCCCCCCTGATATAGACAGAGGCACACTTCCACAGAGAGCGGATACCAAAATAATGAGCCAAATGACGGATTGCTGTTGCATTCTTCGTTGTAAACTTGATGTTCTTGTCGCTGTAGATGTAATCAAGGATCGAAGGAAACGCATCGGCGGCAGAGTTTTCCAAATTGATGCGACTGGTATTGGTGGAAAATTCAGAGAGATGATTCTGTTTGAAGAGTGTAGCAAAGTATTCACTACGGCGCGGTCTTTAGGGGAAGAATGGAAGATGGGTAGGGAGGCATAGAATTCGATGAGTCATAAGAGGGCACAAACATATAAACAAGTCCAGGTTGCAAGACAGAACATCTTTGGTCTCACCCTACAGAAAGGATAGCCTTGTGGACGTGATAATACTGGACGATAGGTTTGCTATCAGCCCTATTTGCTTCTTTCCCCTTGTGTTCCCGACTGTGTTTATTGTTTGATTGCTTTTCTTTCCCCGAGACCTTCGACACACCCGCAGAAGTCGGGGTTGATGGCAACTGAATACGTGTGACCTCGATTGTCCAATCACAAAAGTTCGACGGTTCCTCCAAACTCCACGTGAGAGGTTCTTCATGTTGCGAGTCATCATCCCAATCATCGTCATCCACAACAAAGTAATGGTCTCCGTGTTTGACAGCAGCAGTGGCCCTATCCAAAACGGAGACAGGGTCGCCAATTGCGTGATCCAGATTTTCCTCATAGATGTCAACTTCACTTATGCTCACGATGTGAATATTATCGTCAGTGATATTGTACTGGTAACCCTTTACTTTGATGATTGTAAAATCGCAAAGTTGTTCACTTTGCACCAAGTGGGTGAGGAGGGTAGAAATGACGACCTCGATGGAATTTACACCGTCAGATAGAACTGCCTGCAGTGTTATTGGTCATCAATAAATAGAGATTTTGCGTTGATGAGAGCATGTCATTGTAATATTCATTGGCACACCAAAAATTCGAAACAGCTTACCCAATAAACATCCGTGAGAGCGTTTGCAGGGACCCTTCTGATGTTGATAATCTGCAGCGTCGGCTGCTTCACATGTCGTCCGGAGAAATGCCCTTCCGACTGAATCAACTCCAGGATCCCACCTTGAGTAAGCACGGGGAGGCCCCTCTTGACAACGTTGCTTTCCATTTTCCTCCTACGCTAATTAATTTGTTGGATATTGGGGAAATGAAGGGCGTCGATAAGGAGGAGGCGCGAGGGGATGAGAGGAACGAAGGGATTGGATCACACAAAAATGGGGCTGTTATGTCTTCGTGGGTGTTGATTATCGCTGTATTGTAGGTAGGTAGATAGGTACACAGGTTTGCTAGGTACGATACCAAAAAATAATAACACTTCCCGCCAGCCCGCGTATGGGATATTATGATGGGATTGGTGCCTATCTGTGCCTATCTCATAAAACATCTGTTAAGATGTGCTTAGCTATTCAAGCCAGCCATTCGATTCTGTACCTGTTTTGAAGAACATAGATCCTGCTTCTCTTCTTCGAACATTGTTCTGAGTTGTTTTGCTTTTATTACGTGAACGAGGATGAGGATCTTTTCGTTTGGCATTGGATGTACGCTGATCAACTATGGTGGCCTTTCGTGTGCGCCTTGAACGTATGCGCTGCAAATCTTCAGCCACACTGGGTGGAAGACTAGCTAAAGTGGGTCTGTCTGGCTCATCATTCGGTATTTCTGCCTTTGGGTTCTGATCAACTCTGGATGCCTTTCGAGTACGTCTTGTTGCACGTATCCGCTTCAAGTCATCGGTACCATTGGCTGGAAGGTTGGCTGAAGCTGGTCGATCGGCTGGTGTGCTACTTTCATTGGTTTTTGTGTTCACCATAGCATTTTCTGTACGCCTCGCTCTGATACGCTGTAAATCTGCAGCCACATTGGATGGAAGGTTAGCTGACGCTGGCCGATCGGTACTGTTGTCGTTGGCATTCCTTTCCACTCCGTCATCGCTACCTGCTGCACTCGGTGCAACCATTTTGCTTGCAACCTAAACATAATTTCGACAATATCAAAAGTAGGTAAGCACAATTAGTGTGCATGTAGAAGTTTATGTGTTCGAAACAATTGCTCTCGTACCTTTCTCTTGACTCTCGATGTTCTCGGTTTGAGCTGCTTCGCAACTTCTCCATCTAATATGTTTCTCTTGACGCTGCCCCATTGCTGTGTTGCCTTTGCCTTACTATTCACTGTTTCTCGAAGTGAGTTCCATCTCTGAAGTCCAGTCCTTTTACCATGCTCAGCGTCATCTTCAACTTCAACCTCATCATTCTCATTATCCTTCTGATTATTATACCAATCGCGTAATCCTTTATTTGGATCTCCCGTGTGGCTCAACACTGCCGCTGCGCCGCCTGTTTGATATGTTCTCAGTAATATTTGAACATGTCTCGGATTGAATTCATTCTTATTCTGCTCGTTAAAATTCTCCTTTGCTGAACGCTCTACCTTATCCCAAAATCGTATACCAAATACTTTTCTTTGGAGCTTTCGTTGGATTTGAAACATTGGGAAGAGCAATAGTTGGTGACTGCCAGTAAAGGCGATGAAGGAGTTTCTGGAACATAAGAGCACAGCACGCTATAGTGAGAAGGAGTGCATGTTACTACCGACAGAGGTACACAACAATACGTACAAATTGAAAGCACCACCTCGAGCCTCGGCAAATTGTATGGCTTCCTCCAAACATTGTTTTCCACCATCTTCTCCAAATGATTCCTTTACCATTCGCTCAATTTCAGGTATTGACAGCTCGCCATCAGAGTCCAGATCATACATATCAAATGTAAAGTTTGATAGGGAATCGATCTTGAATGTGCAGACATTCCACACGCTAATCATAAATTCTAGAAAGTCTATATCGCCACCGCCAGTAGTATCAAAGTGTTTGAAACATCTCTCTGTCCAAGGCGTCCAATCAAGGTCGAAATGCTCAAGGAAATGCTCGAGTTGTATCGCTCCGCTAGAATTATTAATTCGACAAAATAGACGCCAGAATTTCTCGATGGTTTTTCGATTGAATCCTAGTGATGCAAACGTCATTTCCCAGTTTCTATTCGTTGGTCTATAAGGAGGAATGTAATATTTGTCATGCATATGTTTCTGGACCCGAGTCGACAGAATGCCAGCCTGTTCCCGAAGGGACTTTCCTCGATTGGCCCCGAGTGGATCTTTTCTCAGTTCGACCTCCGGCATAGTATTTGCTTAGTAAATCAAATTAAGGAACCGCATCACATGAGCCAAACAATTAAGTACCAACTGAGCTCGGATAGGTTTGATTGAAAAGACAGGCCAACGTGGTAAAACTATGTAAACTTTTGAGATGATATGAAATTAATAAATAATAGTTTTCTTCAATTTTGAATCGAGATCCCCAACCGCGGTGGCCCAGCAAACAATAAAATGTGGTGTAGTAGTAAGAAAGACAAACTAAGATACATCCAATGCAACATCGAGCAAATGAGGTGTTCTGTTGATTTATCCATCCTCTCTCGAGAGAGGCTGACCTAAAGATAAGACATTTTCTGAACAACAGCTAAGAATAACACAAGTTTTAGGCTAAAACATGGGAATGTGGAGTGGTAAACCGCCTCAGTACGCCAGGGCAGGTCAGGGCACGACTGGAGGAAAACTCGTCAGAATCTGCAGAATAGCTAATCTAGCTAGGTAGGAGTAATAGTCAGTAAGTTGGTCATATTATGTGTCTGGCCCAGCGGAAGCAACAAGCAACTGCTTCGGTGCTACCCAAGAAGATATTGCAACCAGTCACTTTGAGTGTTCAACAAGGACTTGTCTAATGAGCTGGCGCTTGGCAATCTCTCTGTCGAGCAAGAAAAGAAGCACAGCAAGCCGAGAGAACCAAAATTTTGAAGAGGTATGTGGCAAACGAAAACACGACTTTCAAGGATTACATCAATCAAGCTGGTATCGATGGCATAATCTGCCTATGCGGCAAAGGTGCTCACAATAAACACCACGACGGCAACAAAAGGTGAGATGGGTCACATACTTATTCATTTATATTATTCAAGTATCATTGGCAGATCTGATCATTGGTGTCAATTTTCTGGGAAGGGTGCATAATCTAACATCTTCGAATTCAGCTTCCGCATTTGCTGCGCCCTTCCTTCCGAGGTACAACTCTCTTCATAATAATATGTAAGGCGAAGGAACTCTTTGTACTGGATATTCTTAACAAGTATTATGGACAAAGCCGACGTTTCTTACGGGTGGTCAAGGATAAGAACACCGATCTTTGGGATGATATGCCTTGGAAAGTGGCCAGGAACAAGATTGGCCAGTTTTTTCGTGATCTGAACGTCGCCAAGACGCAGGTCAAGCTCCAGGAGGACAAGGTTTGGACGATGCACTTACATGACACGTTCAACTGTAGATGTCTGGGGGTCTTTCACTTGTAAGTATTCAGCTCCTCGGCCATTTCCCCTTAAATCTAGATAGCTGCAATAACATACGGCTGACAAAAGGGCACGTCGAGGTGTGATCTTTCAGGTCTATGTGCCAGAAGGAAACTCAATCAATCAGCATCATCCGTTGAAGGATCTCTCTGCTTCTCATGATAGTGTATTGATTGCCATATATCCAAGACCATTTACCCTTGCAGTTGGAGAAGCCATCTTGTGTAAGTATATGTGTCTCCCATGAACACCTCTTCGCTTATATACTTTAATAGGGCATCATGTGAAACAGGAAATCATGCCATGTATGATCCGACTGTGGTACCTGTGCAAGTGCTGGAAAGCCCGCTTACTTGTGTAAATGTGCTAGAGGTTATATCACGCAAGAGAGGTTGACCTTATCTAATATCATTTTTATCAACATAGAATTAAATATTTACAATAACATTAACAACAACTTGTAGTGTCATCACTATTATGTTCTTGTCATGCAGCCCGTGCACGATTATTCCTTGGAGAAGACGGCCAAGGCAAGAACGTTTCATCTTGGCAGATTGATTCCAAGTCTTCACTTGTAGGAGTATTGCGGCGGCTGGAGACTCCGGAGCCGCTGCAGCTAGCATCCTCCTCCTTTCGTTCTGGCCATGGTAGCCACCCACAATTGTCCGTGTATGACTGATCAGAACATGATTGGATAGACGATCTTCTACATTGAGGACCTTCTTGATCTTCTTCTTCGTGATTCTCACCCTCCTTGCCATCGCTTGTGTCTACAGGATCAAAATTGATATCCAAAAATTGATCAGAGAGGGTACCAAGTCTTGACAAGGTGTGGCACGTGACAGTCAAGCCATCAGCGTCATTCGAAGAACAGCATGCAGACTTCTTAAGATGATTCTTGGGGCTGCGCAATGGCTCATCAGATTGAGCAAGGTTCGCTGGAGAATAATCACGTGAACCCTCCAACCCATCAAAGATATCTTGAAGAACTAAAGACTGACGTGATTCATCGCTTGATTTGCGATTGTATTGAGATGAGGTTGAGCTCTTGAGGGAGGCTACTGCGTCTTTGGAGTCTTCAGAGCAATCTGATGCCGACTTTGAGACTGCCAAGTCATCTGATCGTTCAATAGACCTCAATAATGATTCCATCTTCCTGTTCTCCTCTGCATCTTGAAGTTCTCGTGCATCCACTTGGAGCAAGGCCCCCTGCATTGATTGCGTGAGGGGTGCGAACCGTGCTGACTTTCGGGGGGCAAGGTTCAAGTCCATGTCGTTGCTCTCTTCATTACCGCCAGCGTTGTTGTTGTTGTTGGGGCACGAGAACGATCTGGGGTTGATGTCATCATCAAAGTTATCCATCGCCATCGTGATATCGCTGCTCATACGTCTTGTCGACATGGCAAGACGACTGTTCGAGTTTTGAGAAAAGGTACTCTTGATCAAGCCGCCGAACCGACTTGATCGTGACAGTGCGGGCTTGCTTGGCTTTACAACCCTGCGGCTCATCTCTTCTTCGACAACGTCGCTGTAAAGGAACTTCTGATGCACCATCTTGTACCCCGCGGCGGTAACAACACCGGACTTTTCGACCTCGGCCTGAAGGAGGTCGCTAAGTCTTCGGCATTGCACGACACGTTCGGCTCTATCCGATGCCGTCCACTGTTCATTTTGGTTTTGCTTCGGCGCCGTGTTGAGCTCTCGACGAGAGGAGCTCCTCTCGATGGTCCACTTGTTACTGCCCAGCGTAGCGCTGCTCCCAACTGCCGCGCCGCCTATCTCGAGCGCACTCACGAAGGATGCAGACATGGCGAAGAAGCCGGAAGAGCTTGAGGTGTTATTGCTCTCCCAATACTGGGCGCTATCGTTCGATGACCGACGGCTGCTTGTTTCGTTCGATGACCGGCGGCTCCCCCGCTGCCAGCTTCTTGCTGGGGGGTTCATGGTATTCATGCTGGCAAATGATCGATAGTAGGTTCCTTCCATTGTAGTTTGAGATGAGATTGAGTCAGATTCACAATGCAAATAATGAGAATAGTGAGCGACGTCTCATCCCCATAATCTGGCAATGAGATAGAGAGTCTATGGACGATCGTGGGACGATGGGACACGTTCATTCACTCACCTTTACTTTGAACGGTTTTTGTGGCAAAGCGAATCACTTGCCTCGTGAATGAGTCTTTATGATCGTAGACTGGCTCAGGCTAGCTCAGGCTATAGTACTGAGTAGATAGCTCCGCTATCTAATAGTATCTAATCTGGCTCCTTCTATGTACACCCAAGAAGGATTCCGCTATCACTGTCATCATGGTCATGGTTGTTCGTGGTTCTATCATTTTATTCTCCCTTGCGCTTGAGGAGATCGTATGAGATGGTCAAGAAGTTATGATACCCATCGGTACCTGCGGAAGGGGAAGGGGGTCTTGATCTGGGGTCTAATCTGAGCTACATAGTAAATATTTGCACAAATTCAGCGAAAAACGAGCGATAAGCTAGTGTCTTCACCAATTTTTTGTGCGAGCGCTTGCACGAATATTAGATTGTTTGTCAGCGAGTGCTCGCTAATCGAACAAGGGATTATCTCTAGGTACTAAACCCCCCTTGGACATATCTGCGCCGCGCGCAAGCGCGTTCGGTAAATGACCCCTCTATTTGAAGCATGGACATTGTAGGTGGTGAGAAGCTTTCTCCTGAGTCTTCGTTCGTGAAAGCTATGCAGTCCTTCGCGAGAAAAATTGACTAGATGTGGTCATTCCTGAAAATAAGGTCTACAATTAAACAATAAAAGAGCGTAATTTTCCCACAATGTTTTTCTGTCCCAAGTGTAACCAGTTTACTCCAGAGGTTAACCTCTGGTTAACTCTATCTTCAATCAATGTATTAATCAAGAGAAGAGTGTAATGTTGAGATGGATGTAAGAGGACCAATAACTTAGCTAGCCCGTTTTATTAGGTCTTCTGTAAACCAAGATCATGACATATTGAGTACCGCGAAGGCTTCACAATTTTGTCATAGGGAGGAGGAGGGGGAGAAGGGAGTTTGATCGTGGTTTGATGTCGTTTCTTTGCTTTAGATGTCATTCGTATCACAAAAACTAAACGGACAGCAAAGAGTAATTATTTGTGAACCTTTTCACGACCATTATTTCACTTCACTTCACTTCACGATTTCACGCCCCTCCCACCTCCGTGAAACATACCAGCGAATATTGCATACAGCGCGCAGTCCCATTATATTCGAACTGTGTCGTAGGAGGCCTATTGGCTTTGCATACAGCGCGCAGGCCCATTATTCCAACTATATGGCGTACCTAGAGGAGGCCTATTGGCTTTTTTGATGATGTTAGGTACCTAGCTGTACCTAGCTACGCCAAAGGACAGAGAGAGGTGGGTGTGGGTCCGGTCCCGCATTCATTCATGCGAGCAGAAAGAATGGCGAATGAAGCGTTATGGTCATGTGCTGTTCTGTGTGGCCCTGAAATTTTACTTATGATTTGTTGTGGAGAATGATGTTCGCATAAATTCTTTTTCGATTTCCCGACATCATCAGATAAAACGATGGAAGAACAACACAGAGACATGGCATTGCTTCATCGGATCGAACAGAATGATCCAACTTTGAAACATTTGTGGATAGTGAATGACTCAATGTTCGACGGAGACGGGATGGGCGCATTGGATGCATCCAGTTGTAGCAACAGCGCCGACTTTGCTAAGCTTAGTAACGCTATTGGAAAGAATACGCATTTGGATAGGGTGTGTTTGGATCGCGCTGCAAATAGTAATGTTTTGTTCGAAGGGCTCCGACGCAACTCGTCGATAAAGAAAGTTTCGCTGTGGCGTTGCATTAGCTGCGACAGTGGCAGCAGTATTCTTACATCCATCTCCTTGACACAATGTGGATGTGGTAGTGATTTGTCTTCTTATCTCAAAAGATGCACAAATCTCCGCGAGATTACTCTCTCGTCATGCAATATCGGCGATGATGCAGTTGTATTGGAGGATCTCATGACGGCAATTAGTAGCCATCCGGACCTGACCTGGCTTAACTTGAGCAAGAACCAAATTGACCGAGTTGGCTGCCAAATACTTGGCAACAACTTACCCAATCATCTACGCACTCTCATTCTTGCCGACAATCGTATTGACGACAATGGCGCCATTTCTCTTGTCCATGGTCTGGTCGCCAGGACAAGTAAATTGGAGAAGCTCTACCTTCATGGCAATCACACATTTTCTACCAGTGTATGGGAAGCTTTCTCGTTACTACTGTGCAACACAGAAAGTGTTAATGACATATACAACATGAGCAATAATACACTTGAAGATATTGTGTGTCATGGTTTGCCAAGCAACGTCTCTACTTTGTTGGAATTAAACCGTGGTTCGAACAAAAATCAAGTTGCGATGAAGAAAATTTTACTTCATTACCCTTGCTTTGACGCAAGCGCATTCGTGGAATGGGATTTGAAACTGCTACCTTCCATTGTTGATTGGTTTGATAGAGCTGAGATCTCGGCAGATCTCTGTCCAAAAAAACTGTCAACATTCTATCAATTTACCCAGGCTATGCCTTGGAATTTGTGCCATCCAGGTCAAGCAAGAGCAAAGGGTCGTCAATAACTTTGTCAAACTAGCTCTTCAACAGTTGTATGGAAACTGCCATGTGTCTTACATATCTGAATGTTTGATCATGTGCTGCCCATTCATTTGGCAGTTTAGAGATTAGAAGGTTAAACGTAAAATTACTTGGTACACTGAATAGATCGAATTTGGTCCACTTCTTCGATCGATGATACCTAGATATTAGATATTAGGTGACTGTGAAGCAAAATACAAGAAATAGATCAAAGTTTGTTTGCCTTCACACGCAGTACGATAGAGACGATCTACGAAACACCATCTATCTTTACCTAAGCAAATTTTACAAACTATTATGTTTTGGATCTCAAAAAGGAACGCATATCCCCAGAGTAGTGATGATGCGTTATGATAATAGATATGGGTGAGTGCGAGGTAAAAGATACAGTGTACATAGTGTGGTCCAAGACGATTTGTTGTAAAATGTTAAGACCACGCAACGGATAATCATATTCCCAAGTCATCCTCGTCGAGAACTGCACATTCGACTATGATATGAGGTACCTATCTAGAGCAGGGTTCGATGTTAACCAAAATCCACTTGATATTTGTACCAAATAATGATATCGTACCCCAAATTTTTTTCTTGATATTTGGCAGTATGATACTTGTACCTAGCAAAATTGTAATGATATTT
>JALLAU010001217.1:0-11651 GCA_036939495.1 Thalassiosira hispida
GAAATTGCTGCAGCCATATATGGAATGTTGAGGCGGGAGTGGTGCCTTGAGAGGTGGTTGATTGCTCTTGGTCACTTCGTATGGGCCCAACATGGATGTGTGAGTCACTGTGAGAATGAGTGGGGTGATGTAATACCAAAAGGGCCCAAACACACATATGTGCCCCAGCGTAGGTCCGATAAAACCACTGCAAGACCTGAATCTAGAAATTGCTGCAGCCATATATGGAATGTTGAGGCGGGAGTGGTGCCTTGAGAGGTTGTTGATTGCTCTAGGTCACTACGTATGGACCCAACATGGATGTGTGAGAATGAGTGGGGTGATGTAATACCGAAAGGGTCCAAACATCACACATACGTGCCCCAGCGTAGGGCCAGAATCACCATTTGATCTGCAAACTGCTGCAGCCATATATTGATTGTTGAGGAGGGAGTGGTGCCTTGAGCGGTGGTTGATTGCTCTTGAACACTTCATATGGACCCAACATGGATGTGTGAGAAAGAGTGCGGTGATCCAATACTGTCCTTTCGGATCCACACACCCATATGTATCTTAACGTAGGGCCAAAATTACCGCAAGCACTTGATCTGTAAACTGGTAGCCATATATGGATTGTTGACCGAGAGAAGAAGAGAAAGAGTAGGGGTGTCAATGGTTGTGGATTGACTGCGTCAGCGGACTACCCCGCAATGCTTGGCTTCTTGATGCCGGTTTAGGATCGAGGGTGAGGTGAGAGCAGGGGCAACATATCCATAATAGTAGCAGTATTTAAATGTAATTGATCAGCAACAAATAAAATGACAGTAACAGATTATGCGGGAAAGAACTGCCTTATTGTTTGCTAGTTTCACTAGTAGTCAAACTGGTGATTCATGGACCAAATTGCAGGAGAAAACTGTTTGATGGGGTGGTCTTTAAACGACCATGACCGGTCGAAGCAATAGCTTGCTGGGAGGATTTGAATTCCAACGTTGAGAATTTATTGGAAATTGATGGCGGTGGACGGCGTGATCGTGCCGAAAGGATGATACATAGGCGGTAGCGGTAGGTGGTTCCATAGCATCATTATCTCACATCTCACCGATAAGGTCACCACCCTCGGTATCAGCCAATGTACGGCCAGTTCCTCCTTCCATAATAAACGGAAACCAAACATAAAAATGCTTGAGATTGGATTAGGTTGTGATATGATTACGAACCAGGTGCATCCGTTGCTCATTGGAAGAAGCTTTTTCCGGAAGCTGAGTCTCGCTCGTCAGACATGCCAATCCAAGTGGAAGATCATTGGTGAGGAGGCTGTGAAAAAATGTCCGAGTTAAAAGCAATGAATCGATGGAACTTTCAGCATAAAGTGGCTATTGCTTCAAGCCGAATTACACTACCTCACCAAGACTTCAAATCAGCGGAAGATGCATACAAGGCTTCGAGCACAAATTTATAAATGAGGAGGCCCTGGCCTATGAACTTTATGGGATTTTCTGCATTGAGAATCGTATGGCAGATAAAGGGGTTGATCATCTTTGCGAAAGCTCGAGATTCTTGGTTATCTTAGTAACAACTTAACAAGGTGCTCTTCAATAAGTAAGTGAAAGTTGTAGTCACACATAATAATCAAAGTTGAGTGATGACAGTAAAAACTGGTGCTACGATATAAGTTTACCATCACCTCCACTTCCTATCCTTAACAATTCTAATTCGCTGAAAATCATCATGTGTCGACGAAACGATTCTATTATCAACCTTCATCACAACTCCCTTGCTGTTGATCAAATTGGCAAACCTCAATGCATAGAGACACATGTTTTTAATCACTGTAAGCTCGCTCAATTCCCTCTCGGGAGTATGATTCAACAACCCATCCTCGCTCTCATAATCCAGCAACAATCCCATCGCCCGTCCCCCTTTCTCCATCTGCATCCCCGTCACATCTTTCAGTACACGTCGTATCACTCGCTTCCCCCTGTTCAACTTGCCCGAGTGGATGTAACAATATCCCTCGTTGATTCGACATTTCAATGCCATATCAGTATCTCCACGGATGATTGCAATGGCAAGTTGTTTTCGGGCCAGTGATATGGCAGTGGACAGGTACCGGCATAGGAAGAAGCCACCTCCGAGGGTGGAAATGTAGGCGGAGAGGGAGGTTAATCGGATGAAAGTATTTTCGAAGTGGATTAGACGGAGTGCAAATGGGTTGGTGGGTCTGGTGGATGGTGTGCGTGAGTAGTAGTGTGAATCACCGTGTCCTTTTTGCTGTTGCTGTGGGCTGTTTGGTGGGAGTAGAAGAAGGATGGTTGGAATGTTGTTGTTGTTGCAGTTTGAGTGATGGCTGGTGTTTGACTCATCATCATTGTAGTATGATTCGGATGATGCAGTTGTTGTAAAATAATGAAAGCTTTTGTCGTAGGAAGAGATGATGTCAGTTGTTTCTCTCTTTGAGGAATCAGCATCTTTTGCACCATGATCATAATCAGCAACATTATTTATTGCATCAATTGGCAATTCAACTTCAATCCGACAAATGCAATTCTGAAAGTGGTTCATTAAAATGGATGATGCACGTGAAGCAACCATCATGGATTCCTTCTTTCTTCGACATTGACTTTTCGTCTTGCTTGTTCCACAATGATAGTGGCCATCATTATCATTTTCACATTTATGCATAACAGATGCATGACTACTTTTTGATACCTCTGCCTCTGGCGATTTAACTGATGTTGTCATTGAAAAGAGGGGCAACAGTCCCCTCCAAATGACACCATCGGAATGACATTGCAACACCAACAATTCATAATGGCGATGCTGCTTGGGAAGAACAGTTTGAGCTGTGTTACTGTTAATGCTACTAATGCATCTCTCGCTGTTATTGGCAGCACGATCTGCGGCTTCTTCAATGAGGGCCAATCGCCCCCAAAATGATGACGGCTCGATGTCGATGGAAAACAATGGGGCGGCGTGATGCCGTGGGATGATGACGCAGCAGAGCGGCATGGTGATATCAATAATTGTCAAGCTTCTACCTGGTGCTGGTGATTGATTACCTCTACTCTCCCTTAGATTACCTTATTAGTGGATGGAGCGGCCTTCATGGAGCGATTTTACAAATTGAAGACAATGATGTGCTAATCCGCGTGGTATCTAGGTATCGTAGGTACCTACGTATTAGTGGACAGGGTTAATTAAATGATGTGTGTCTATTACGCGGGGTCACCTGGTGGCGGGTGAGAAGGGGGATCTAGGATAACCTAAAGATATGCAGTGTGCACGTAGGAATACCCATCTAAAATAGCGCCAACATAAAAAAGTTGCGGCGCGCGGCGCCCCCGCTATTATGTCCTAGATCAACTTTGCCACAAGTATCTAATCAAAACTGAGCTTCATCTCGTCCTCATCCCCCGACGGATATACCATTGCCGGACTTTCTTATATTATTGCCATTCACATTGACACAGTTGTAGGTTGTAGTGGTGCAACAACACTCACCAATCACAAATCATGGGGGGGGGGGCAATTTATCACTGTTACCGGGGGCACGCCAATGTTTTACTAAAAAATGAAAGCGCAACCTGACAAGCTTGGATTCTGGGACGATTTCATGTCGCGAGAGCAGTTTGAGCAAAGACCGATTGCTGGACAGTCATCATTTTTTTCATGGCATATCCTACACTTGCAGTACTCTTGAGGAACCCTAATCAAGAGAGAGCACTGCTGTTGGCATATGTGGTCAGTCTTGGGCTCTCTCAGACAGAGCATAGAAACCCAACCAGATAAACGTGGTTCGTTCCATTGCGTAAATCCCATTAAAGTTAGTTTTTGTTTCAAACACATACCATTATAACCTCCTCCGTTCCTTCTTACCCCCAAATCCCTTGTCATTCTTCTTCTTCTTTTTCCCACTTCCACCTGCCTCCGTGGCATCATTCTTTCCTCCCGTTTGACTCGCCCCGCCCTGCTGCTGTTTCTTACGTTGCATATCCTTCTTATACATGATAATCTCCCGTCGTTTCGCCTCGTCAGGACGTTCCTTCTTTTTATTGGATGTGGACTTTGATCCATGATCCTTGCGATGGTAGTAATCCATGGCGTCGGTATCGCCCAGAACATCTACACCACCGCCGCCGCCTCCGCTGCCGGAATTACCGCCACTGCCCATGCCAATTACAAAATCACCCTCCTCATCCTCCTCCATCGTGGCACTCAACTGCTTCTTCACACGACGATTACGCCCCCCCTGTCCAAACGAACCACTTTCGTGTCCCTCCTCCACAGCATGGAGCATCTTGGACAGATCCCCAGTAGAATTTGCGTGTTTCATCATTTTATTCCCAGCAGCACTATTGCTGCCTGCAACATCTTCGGATACTACAAATTTGGGCTTGGTACGTACACGCAAGTGATGACGTCTGTGGGAATCACGTAGCTTGGCTTCGGTTAGGGCCTTGTCCTTGCCAAATATGCCAACAGTGCTGGGGTCGGCGCTGTCAATGTTTTTGGCGAGCATGTCCTTGAAGGACAAAGTTTTCTTCATTCCCCATACGCTTGTAGTGGGGGCAGAGGAAGGAACGGCAGACGAGGCCATTGTCCAACTGGACGTGCCCATGGAGGGGGTTGAGACAAGTGTGGCCGACTCTTCCTCATCAATCATGACAGGTTCAGATGCATCATCTTCTTCTTCTGGGACATCGTCCGCCTGATGCCTACTTGAAAGAACCTCAAACGATTCATCACCACTCTCTTCCAACACTTCATCCTCTGCCTCAATCAACTCCACATCTTCACTAGAGTCATTCGAATCTTCCGTATCGGATTCATCCTCCACAATCACCTCATGCGCATTATCACTCATCATTAAATCGGGCGTGGAGGCACACCTACGCAATCCACGCTTGTGAAGACCTACTTTGGATGATTCAAATTTCTCTTTACCGCCTGTAGTGGCTGACCGGCCAAAAGATTTGCCTTCAGGACTGATGACTACGTCGTAGGCGTCACTACCCCCGATGGTGGCACTTCGTGGACGACGTCCCTCGATCAATCCGCTGTTGGTTCGGACTGCCTCGGTGGACGTCGAACCGGGCAAAATGACAACATGACTGTTAACATTCGTGTTATTGGAGGGGGTGTTCTCTTCATTGTCTGCAATCATCTCCCATTCGGGGTTCGGATCTTCTGGCGAGATGGAATTGTTCATGGCTGGTGGGGGATTGCCCACCGCTGGCCAGTTTTTACTATCGCTTGTCATGGTTTCTGTCGCCATGGTTCTTTTATTTACTCTTTATAATACTGATTTTTTATTATGCACTGGTTTAGGATGATGTGTTCTCAATTGTTCTGTAGATAATCAGAATGAAGTCGTGCACTGTGATAGGTTGAAGTTGAGGAAACATAGTATGTGAGGTAAGAGGTATATAAATCATGCCAAAGAGGAACAAACAAATGGCAGGCTATGCCATATTATTTGCAATAGGCGTGCCAATCGAGCCTAACAAATACCATAACCAACACGAAGATTCATTCTCACCTTTATCTTGACACGAATTTCTAAGATTCTCCGAAGATGATTGAGGCGAGCGATGAACTGTCTATCAATTTCAATTAGTAGGACCCTCACTGAACTTTGATCTATTGTATTGATATATTATGAGATACGGTCACCCCGCCGAGAAGTAGTAGTGCGTAGGAGATCTTTGGTTGCTTCCTCGTGGTGATCCTGATCTCATGATCGCAGTCTTCTTTGATTTTTTGTGTGCGTTCTTTCTATTCTGTGCAAGATTTTGTTGGGGTTCGTGTGTCACGTAAAATCCGAATGCCTCCTCTTGACTGTCGCATCACGTCTGTCCGTCTCTTTGTATTGTGCTTTGTGCTTTGTGCTTTGGGTGTCCGTCTCTTCAATCTTAAACTACAATCTATCGTCTGTCCATCACCTTTTGTCGTAGTTGAGACAAACGCAAAAGCAAAGCGGAGATTGCGCGCTTTCCTATGTTATCGTACGATACAAAACGCCGTTGGCTTTTGTACAGTTTTGTACCTAGTACAAATCTCTATGTAGGTAGGTAAGCTCACCCAAGCCAACAGCAAAATGATTGATTGACATGAACTGCCTCCAAATAGGTAGGCACATATTATTGTTATTGTACATATCATAGGCACCCCTCTCTTACTAGGTACATTCCCATTGCATGCCAGCAGCCCCCATCCAAATAAGATATACTATCCTCCAATGATGAAAAAGAATAGAATAGTCACCCGCGTCAAGGACAAGACCGGGATTGCCAAATCCAAGAACCGTTCCGAAGATCTCGTCGGGTTGCGTCAAAAGTATGCTCAATTCACCAAAAATCTAAAGTTCTTAATTACTGCCTTGACGAATAATCATGGAGCCATGGTGGCTTACTCGAAAAGTAGATTGGAGGTGGCCAAGGCGGTCAATTCACTGACGGTCGACACTCCATTGTTCAAGTGCGCAGGCGATATACCCGCCAATGCCGTCGGCACGACTGATGGAGGCGATAATTCCACCGCTTCCACCGAAAGCAGCAGTAGCATCGTAGCCTACAATGCCTCGCCCACCTCCTACGCCGCCATCCACCTCCAACTCCACAAGAAGAATAAAATGTACGCGGATAAATACATGGAACACGTCCTAAACTACGCTAGCGAATGGGAACGCATCCTCTCCACTCGTGTCTCCAAACATTTGAGAGAGTCGGAAAAATTGAGGGTAGATTTAGATCATTATGCCAAAAAGGTGGATGATCTGAACAAGACAATGAATAAGACCATGTCCAAGGGAAAGAGTGTGGCTGATTCGAATGTGGATAAATTAAAGAGGAACGAACAAAAGTTAGTACAGGCGAGGCAGGAGTATGATCGATTCATGAATGATTTGTGTGGGTTCATGGAGGAGATTATGGAACGGGGATGGAAGGATTTGCATCCCTTGCTTGTGAAAATGGCGCAGTTTGATGCCACGTTGAATAACGAGGAGGGTATGTTACTCAAGGGTAGTATGGCAGGTGTCACGGAACAAATGAAGGGAATGGCAGCCAAGTATCCCAATCTGAAATCTCAGGGTAGATTGAAGGAGTTGGAGACTTGGAGTTTGGAGAGTTTGAATAAGGTCAATCCTAGTATGAGGAATGATAGTGGTCCGTTGATGATTACCCAGGGTGGGGGTGAGAATGCCGAGTATGTGACTCATCTGAGCAATCCAGGGGGGACGAATGGGAGTGTTGTTAGCGGACCGGGCGTTCATGCTGGTATTGGGGGAATGACCGATGTTAGTTCCGCTGGTACATTGGATGTGGGCGGGGGAGGATTGTTCGGTTCGAACAACATGCAAATGTCTCGCACTGACAGCTTTGCCAGTAGTCATTCCAATCATAGCAATTCTGGTGGTTTAGATACTAGTTACGGTGCACCACGGGCTCGTACCAACACTGGAGATAGCAGCGGCGGCGGCGGATACGACTGGTCTTCCGGTGGAAGTGGAGGCATGCAGAATACCAATCGCTCCTCTATTTACAGAGGAGTATCTCCTTCCCCGGCCTCGGGGGGGTTGCCACCCCTCAACCCTGCCAATCGAGCCGGATCCTTCCACGAACCGTTAGGCCCAACGTCCCAAATGCTATCGACAATGCAAGCCGCCGCACCTCCGCCCACGATGAACGATATCTATGGCTCGCTGGCGCCTCCTCCCGCGGGCATGCCACCCCCTCCGCCGTCCATGCCTCCGCCTCCTCTGCCCCAATCCATCTCGCCTCAGGTATCGTCGCTTTCACTCTATGATAGCTCGCCGTTGCCTCCCATGCCGCCACCGATGATGCACAGTCCGATGAATGCCAACCCTGGGACGATGAGTCCTCATAGCACGTCGAGCAGTACCAACCCGTTTGATGATGGTGGATTTGGCGGTGCACCGGCTGGTCCTGGTGCGCCATCCCATGGCAATCCGTACGGCGGCTTTGATGGAGGTGGACCTGGTACGTCGTCTCATGGCAATCCGTATGGTGGTGGAGGGGCACCTTCCAATCCTTTTGGTTAGAGGGGGGGTGTAGAGAGAGAGAGAGAGAACATTGGAACTTTTATCGATATGAACATATTGTTTTTGCAGATGATTGGATGTTGTTTCTACCAACCAATAACTTTGGGTTTAGAGAGAGACTTGAACATATTTACAGCCTATTGGTTTTGGTTTGGGAGATGGCATATCTAAAGAAAGGAATATACTTGGGGGTGCCTTACTTTTTTGGGGGTTGGGCTGAGTGATAATGTATTGTACTGGCAAAGCATCACCTTCCAGTGCTTGCTTTTCTTTTGAGGAACAGTAATAATACATCATGTGCATTCTCCAATTCTTAAAGTAAGATTCATGCTGGCAGATCACTCTCTCTTTTGTTCAGCTCGTATAAGTGTTATTGCGTGGAAGTATGATGGGCAAGTCGCTACTAAGAATGAACGAAACTTCACTCTGTGCGACTGTACTGCTTGCGAATTGCTACACCGTCACTGTAATCCCTCCACGCCCGCGTTTGTTGTGACATTTTCATTTGTGTTCTAATTCAAAAGAACATAGAATTGCAACTCGTGGAATTTGTTATGCTGGAGATAATCTGTTTAGAACTTTTTTATTATGATGGACCCTCAAAACAACGCACCTATTACTTTCCATCAGAAACACCCAACGATTGAACCCATCTTCGCTTCCATTTCAATCATGTCGCATGTTTCAATCACACATAATCCAACCCCATCTTTGCTTCCTCTCAATCGCGCGTAGACAAAAACTTCAACTGCGTTCGTTACGCAAATAAAAAATGTGAACTGGAACTTGTTCATCGCTTTGAACCAATCTTTGATACAATGGCAAGCATAACTGGTCGAGGCAAAATTGAGTATGCTGATGGTAGGGTATACAAGGGCAGGGAGAATTTGTTGACGACAAGGCTTAAGGAAAGGCCACGGTCATGTTTGCTAACGCAAATAAGTACCTACAAAGGAGCATGGAAGGATGAAGGAGAACGGAAGGACGGCAAAGCAAATGGCCAGGGCAAATGCACTTACCTCAGCGATTTCATCGGCATAATTGTCTTTTCCACTGCCGTGGCGCTTTCGATCTTTGTAATCTCCTTCGTGCACACTGCTGTTGCCATGTCGCTTGTCGTCCTTCCATTCACTCTGTTGTTCATTCTGCACAAACGGCAACTCGATCTCTAGCTGAAGGCAGTGACACGGTCACGAAGTACGAAGGAGAATGGAAGGACGACAAACCAAATGGAGAGGCAACATGAAATGGGCAAACGGTGAGGAATATGAAGGAACATGGAAGGACAAGGAAGCTAATGGCCACGGCACATTCAAGTGGCCCGACAGAGATCCCTCAGATTTGGCTGGTTCTGAAATGCTGACTAATTCGTGAGTGGTTCTAGCACACGCTGATTGTACCAAAGATGCTGTGATGGTCTGAGAGTATAGGCATAATGTTTCCATACCTCCAAAAAGCCTCTATCAGGTCTGGGTTAGAGCCTTGGGCCTTACTTCCACTCAAACTTACCATTCTCCTCCCAAGGATGGAGCCCTCAGATTTGGCTTGTTCTGAAATGCTGGACAATTTGTGAGTGGTTCTAGCACAAGCTGATTGTAACAAAGATGCTGTGGTGGTTTGAGAGTATAGTAAGCGTGTTTTATTCCATCCCCCCAACATGCCTCTATCAGGTCTGGGTAGGAATGGTGGGCCTTCTTTCTGCCTAAACTTAACATTCTCCCCCCAAAGATGGAGCTCTCAGATTCGGCTGGTTCTGAAATGCTGGCTAATTCGTGAGTGGTTCTAGCACAAGCTGATTGTACCAAAGATGCTGTGATGGTCTGAGAGTTATTTCATAGTGTTATTTCACACCTCCAACAAGCCTTTACCGGGTCTGGGTAGGAATGATAGCCACGCTTGCAATCAAATGTGGTTTTTGAATAATTGTGGTTCAGAATTTTTAGACCACTGAAAAAAATCTTCAGACCACCGAAAAAAATGACTCCCGCTCGCTCGCTCGCGCTGTTTTTTACGTAGATAAACCGCCACGACTCGTCCCCTATCCCCTACCCACCTCCTCCGCTCCTACTATCCACTATCACCAACCGCTTTCTATTTCCGCCCATCCCTGCCGCCCGACGTCGTCAGCACTGTTATCGAACACGCCGATGGATCCTAATCAAGAGAACATCCCTCCACAGGATGGTTCTATGGAGCGTAATGGGGCAATAAATGTGAGGCTGGTCAAATTGATGGATTGACAAAGGATTGATGAAGTCACGAACGCTTTTGTTGGCCGTCTTTCATGATCACAAACGAAGAGTCTATCGTAGAATGAGATTCGAAGGACAATGTTCGTGGAGCAATGGGTACTAAGAAACACTGCTTCACACTTATGCATGTACGCCTTTTGGCTAGGTAAGACTTCTTGGTACTTCATGTCGTCGGTGCTGGAACGGCTGAATGAAGAAGGCATCAACGAAAACAAATTAGTACTACTTGATATAATAATGTTGAAGTCAATTTTATGAGAAAGCTACTCTATTCAAACATCGACCTGCTCTACCGTCTCTTGACTAGCTGATACGGCGTAAATATTTCATCTTTCTCAACGTCGTAGTAGTCGTCGTCATTTACAGTCTCATGGTCAAAGCACCTTTGCCCCGCTTTGAGCATGATATCGTNGTCGTCGTCATTTACAGTCTCATGGTCAAAGCACCTTTGCCCCGCTTTGAGCATGATATCGTCAATGGTATTGAACAAAGACGAGCATGCATTTTGCTCGGAAGTACCAAATTCATCTTTGACGAAATGAGGAATAATGTACCGTAAAAACACAGCATCCACTTTCATTTGACGGTGCTCAACGAGGAAAAGACGCTAGAACGAACGCATTCCAGAAAGGCAGATAGAGCCACGCGAAGGATTCCCGACACGACACTGTTGCGGGTAAACTCCAGTTTGTCCAAACTGTGCGGATACACCTGGATTTTTTCGATGACCATTCGTTCAACGTCCAACTGCAAACCCAAACACATCCACATATTCCACCTCGTCCGGAAACGGCGCGACTGGAGCAACGAACAAGTCGCCGCCCACAATGGATATACAATCCTCACACGATGCCTTGGCAATCTCAAACACCTTCTAGCATACCTCAGAGGTTTGCTAGGAATGGCATACGGATCCCGCGCATCCGACAATCGGAACATGTCCGTACATAACTCCGAGGCGGCATACGCCCCACGATTCATGACGTACATTGCCAATGCCCTTGACGATGCCAGTTGAAACCGCTTCGAGAGGATCTGCTACGAATCCAGCCCGTCCTTCCCCTTACGATGGGGATTGATCGATGCATCCCCAAACAGCGTATTCGCCGAGTCAGCCACACGAGCATCCTCTTCCATGGCCGATTGGATCGATTGGTTCAACGTGTTGGCCATGCTTCGCTCGGCCAGACGGCACATTTCGCAAATGGCAAGGAGGAAGTTGGAGTATGCACGTTCGGAACAGGCATCGTCGTCCAATTGAACGAGGAGCTCGAGTAGTAGAGTGGAAGTTTCATCCTTCTTATTGGATTCTGCGGAGGAATCAATGCGAGAGAAGGAAGTCGAGTTCATGGAGG
>JALLAU010001218.1:0-10659 GCA_036939495.1 Thalassiosira hispida
CAGACAAATGTTATCCTAGCTGTCTGTCCGTGATCCTAGGTACCTGAGATTTTTTACGCCGCGGCCACTCGCGGCGTAAAAAAAGGCGAGGAATCTGGCGGGGAGCTTTAGGGGGGAAACCGACAATCTTGTTTCTTCCTGGTATTGCCCTAACGTATCTCACTGGACACCATCAAACCTTCTTCCAATCAAGCGTGCACAATAATGAAGTAAATTACAATGCTGGGACCAAATAATATGCCAGTTCAACACTGTCAAATGATACCTAGTTCCAATCTTGGTCAACCCATCTTGGTCTATCGAACCGACAGCGCTGCGTATCCTAGATTCGATCTTGAACTTAAGGTGCGGTCAATTAATTCAGCTACATCCTCATGACTGAGTCAAACACACAACTCGAGTGTTTGAAAATCACTTGATCTTTTCCATCTAAAGTGTTTGGTTAAGATAATCGGCTTAAGGCTGCTTCATGCCCGCCCACACTCTACAGGTAAGATGGGCTCATCATGCTAGAAATGACAGCCCTCGCCATTGCCAGAAGTTGGTCTCACTTCAGGCAGGGTGGTTGATCTGATAAGTAACGGGCTGAAAGCCACACATCAATTATACCGTGTTAGCCCTGTGAAGTTCCGGTGAGCCAAATGTTATTTGGCCCCAGCTCTCGTGTTTCACCGAAGCATGAAACTGATGAACTAAACGATCAATCTCATCGCCAACAACTCTTCCCTTCTCAATTACAGGCCGGCCCAAAGAAGCAGGCCCATCGCCAGAGCCAATGACGTGCAATACCATTCGGCGTCGTTTCTTCGGCTTGCCTTTTTTGCACAATGGGTGAAGCCATTCGTCGTACGCAGCAATGAGTTGTTCTTTGGATATTGCCCTCAAGCATTGGACTTCCTTCCTATATGCCTCAAAGTCATAACGACCCTCAATTATCTCGGACCAATGACTACCTGTCTCTTCGTCCATAGCATCAAAACTCTCTAGCTTGTTCTTTGCAAGGCCACGAGATGCTCCATGAAAGTTGCATTGTCCATAGACTCAAGCTCAGAACGGAAGGACTTAAGGAAGTCGTCTATCCTGGAACTGGCCTCATCCTTTTGTTGCATAGAGATAATAGTAACAATTAAGAGAAATTGGTTTAGATGTTCATGTGAGATAGGATAGTGATCACCCCAACAACCAGACTTACCGCACTCTTGCAGGCTGTCACAACTCGAAAGCACATACCCAAAACACCATCTGCAACCATGAAGTTAGCAATGGAAGAAATGAGAAATGGAGGAGAAAAATGTTGTACATCATAGGCATACGCATGAAGTCCCAGTGACAACAATCAACTTACATGTCCATCTTGCGCCGCATGACACTTCATACATAATAGAAACAATGTGAGCAATGAATTAGTTGAGATAGTAAACAGGTATCAGTATTAAACATGAACTAATGCATACATACCTTCATAGCCAAATTGCTCCTTCGTCCTAATCTGATTGTACAATGGCTCATCCAAGATGTGCTCCAGCAAGTCAGCAAGAACTCTCTCTTGAATCGCATTAGCAGAATTGTCATCTTTACCAAATTGGAAGTAAACTTCCACAGCCGTGTTTGGATCCTTGGGGTCTATTGTCGGTGCGGTAATCTGTTGATGATCAATAGCGTTTTTGGTCTTCATGACAAGTTTCGCGGGAAGCTTCTTTTTTGGAAGCCCAACATGATGACTAGTTAATGCTTCAGAAAGGATAGTTGCCGCTTCGTCTGCATCCTTGCGATCGACATTGCCATGATAAAATGCTTCGACGGATAATCGCTTCAAAAGTTTATTCATCACCTGAACAAATTTACTGACGGTGATTCCTTCTAATGCCTTTTGCCTTGCAAACGAACTCTTCACCGATGGACGCAAACATAAAAGGCGTAAACTGGAGGAAAATGAAGATGCATCCATCCCAGCATTTGAGTACTTTCTCATCAGGACCTCCACACAGGCGTCAAATCTTCCATCTTTAATCGTTGGAGGAAGGTCGTCATCGTCATCCCTACCCCGGAAACTCATGGGAACGTGCAGTACCTCCTTTGCCAAGGCCAACAACTTGTGATCAAATCCATGCACGCGTATCGAAAACCCAGTATCCGTATGTTGCAACGAGCTTCCCAATTCACTTACGCCTGCAAGGTAACAAGTCTCTGTCAACGCATCCGCACACAGCCGACAAAACAACGCCATACACGCTTGATTCAATGCCGAGTCATTAAGTCCCTCGCACTCCACTCTAATCCGCATATCACCAAGTGGTCTTTTATACTTTCGATCCTGCAAATGCCACATCCTGACAGAATGCTTGTCATAAATCAATTGTGGTAGACGAGATGCAGGAGAAGGTGGAGGGATTGGAGGAAAGGCCACGCCATCCTCGACATCGTCATCATGACCAGAATCTCCGTAGCTGAATACAATCCCCTCTCCCTCACGGGGTACGGCAGTCACACGGAATTTGATCTTGCCGTTATCAAAGGATCCCTCGTGACCAGCCTCCAATACTGATGATGATTCTTCCTGCTCTCCGTCAGTAAACTTGTGATAACTTCCGGGATCATCCAACGAATGCCACTTTTCTCCTTCATCTTCATACGATAACGAAAGACGATGGACAGTCTTGTTCTTCTTGTTCTCAGTTTTGTACTTTGTTACGGCTGCGGGGAACCAAGCCTTTTTCTTTCCAACATTGATGCATACTTTGACGGAACAATTGAGTAATGGATGTTCTGCATCGTCTGCGGGCAATGGCTTGAGATTGAATTTAGTAGGAATGTAGGTATTCTTCGGGGGTAGATTGATGGCCATCTCGGAAGGAGGAAGCTGAGGCTTGGCAGCATCATTCCATTGTTGAATCGTATCATTTGATAATTGCTCAACCCAGAATTTGGTACCAAACCGTGGCTCAATGGAAGGTGTCGTTTCTTTGTCGAACAACAGAGGCTCGTCCTCATCATCATTGCTTGTATTGCCATTATTATCCTCCACATCCATTGGTTCATTAGCCCCATCATCTGCATCTTCCTTCTTCTCCTCCTCACCTTCTTTTAAGCACGCCTCATCATCAAAATCAGCATCACGTCCAAACAACGAAGACATCAAATCAACCCTCATATTATCCGGTGTCAAATATTCAAACAATAAACTCTTGACCATGTCATTGTCCACACTATCATCAAGTAGCAAATCATTACCATCCAATACTCGTTCTTCTGGCAGAGCATACCACGGTGCCATATTCTCGGCAATCTCTTCGACTATATCCGTAACATCACCCTCGTCAGCGTATCGGTAGGATAATTCGGCAATGGACTTTATTTCATCATATATCCAAGGAGCGAGTCCCTCTACTTTCTTCTTGTCGTCTACTAAATGTCCCTCTAGAAAATAATACTTGAGCATACCAATGTACACAAACACTACCTTGACAACATCCTCCCAGCATTTCATACCCTTCTTCGACAATGAAATATCCAACTCAAACAAGGCATGTGTGCTAGCATTCCCTGTACCATCATCGCCCGTCCCCGCCGATAAACCCGTAGCCCACCCACGTTCCTTCAACACTGATAATATAGAATTGGATGCCTCGTGCCCCAAAAGGTGGGCTAGATATTCGGCCGGTTTGGTACGATAATGTGTAGTCATTGAGGGGATTTGGAAGGTTAGTGTGATTGTATGATGATTAAGAACTGGGATTACGCGGTAGAGTTTTCTTAGGGAAGTTGGATGGAATGGTAGCTTGTATGGATGTAGATTTGTCACTCCACTGTTGGTAACGACTCCACTGGCTTCACCACTAGTAGAAGTTGTTGTGTCACCATTACTGCAATTATCCATACGTGGACTGGCAGGAACACCCTCAAAATGCTGAACGACACGACGTTGAATCTCATCCAAGTCATATCCAGCCAATACTACCAATCTCATGTTACGTGCGTAGTAGTGAGTGTCGTAGTGATTACGAAGTTCTTTCATTACATTGATACCTGCGGATTCGGGCTCGGTTTTTAGGGATTGCATGTTGCCCCAGGGAAACTTGGATTATAGAAAAATCAAGGACGGTAAGAGTAGAAGTAAAAAAAGATGAAGATATTGCCAGTAATGCTTGCATTTGATTAAAAAACAGTGTTTTGCATGCATGTAGGAGAGATCAACCAGGACATATATGTGCCACGGACAGGCAAGGACATCCAACTATAATTATGATCGTCCACTATTATGTAGCAAAAAAATGACCGGGTCCAGCACGTTTATTCAACCCGGATGGGGAATACGCGAGATCCGGAGACTCATTTTGCAAGCAATGCTAAAGTTGTCGCTCACATACAATGATGAAAATACATCCAAATTCGTGACGTACCTTGGCAAATGGATGATAAGGCTTCTTTGTGCCCCCATTCTCATTCGCCTCCTTCGCATAATCCATACCCATGATGGGGGCATTCCCATCCATGCCACACGTAAAACTATGCAACTGCCCCAACCGACAATCATCATCACTTTTATTCAATTCAAATTCACTTTCTACAGCCTTTAATTCCCGTTCTGCCATTTCGCCTTTCAAGAGAGGACATTTGAAGAAGGAACTAAACATTTCCAATGCCTTCCATACATTTTTATCACCTGAAGAAGAATCTTGGGGGATGGAGTAGTGATAGAGGGTGTGCTCCATGTCTGTGTAGGATAGGTTGATGAAAGATGGACGAAGGATGAGATAATGAGACTTATGAAATAAATAATATGATACACAATGACATACACGTATAGTCCTAGCGGAAATGAAAAATCATATAACTCACCAGTATAAGCATTGTCATCACCACCCTGCTTACTCAAAAACGAATCATACTCATTCTCCACTGGAAAATCTTCCGTCCCCAAAAATAACATGTGTTCTAAAAAGTGGGATAGGCCCTGAAGGTATGGAGGATCGTGGTACTATGGCAAGTAGGAGATGCGTGGAGTTGCAAGTTAGAGTGGTACAGAGAGAAGCAAATATTATTGATTTGGAAATACGAACATCCGCTTACCGAGCCCACGTTTACTAGGAGGGCCGTGGCTGCTTTTCGTAGCCCGTCGTCGTCATCTTCGTCGTCTGATTCATCTCCATTCTTGCCTTTTTCATTGTCGTTGTCGCCACCCTTGCTGCCATCCTTGCTTCCACAATCCATACTATCATCGTCGCTTTCACTATCATCATCATCATCATCATCATCATCGTAATAGCCATCCAACTTTCGTTGACGCATGGCAACCGTATCACAAATCAAAACGCACTTCAATCCATTTTGTAAAGTAATGTGACGATAAAGCTTTTTGTCCATTTTGGATCTGGTTGGATTGAGATTGGGGCCGAGGATGACATTCTCCCCCGGTCCCAGTGGAGAGCTGGGGGCGGTGCTGGCTTTGCTGTTTTCTTCCATGGCGTTCTTGCTTTTTTTGTTGGAGGATGCGTGGGCGTTCATGTTGTTCATGGTCGTTGTTGTTGCAAAGAGGCCAAGGAATACGAGTGGTGATGCCAACAACATCAACATGGGAACATCATGATCATGGCGATAATATGTCGATGCCAATCTATGCCAATGCCAAGAAAAATAATGAAAAGAATGCGTGGTGTTGCCAATATTAGGGTTTTGCAAATGAGACAATGGCAGAGACAAAATCGAATGTTTATTACACGTGGAGGTATATCTCTTCAATGTAATATTTATACGTAGGAACTATAATGCAGTTTGGAGTATCGGGGGGGGCGGGCGGGCGGGCCTCCGCGCTGCGCCCTTGACCCATTTGAGGCTGCGCCCCCTATCTGCTGCTACCCTGCCCCTCGGCAAATTATTTTGCCCGGTTAATTACCATACCTCTACTCTACGATACTCCTACCTAGATTCTTTTTGTTTTGGTCTTCAGATTCAGATTCTGTTGGCATCGTTTTTCTCTTCTTTGCCACTCTTTGCTTCATGAACGATGAACGAACATGGTCTGAGGGGATGTGACGCCCCCCTATCATTCATAATATTATAAATCTCCAAGCTGGACGACAAAAGCGACAATAACAAAAAATGAAGAGCAACGAGAATCGCGAAGCGGCCTCAGATGGCAATTCAAACAACAACAGTAACAACAACAATGACAATAATGATCACAACAACCTCAACTACACGGATTATCTCTCCTCGCGTCATTCCTCCTCCGCCTCCTTTGACATGATAGATGACAATTCTGCCACTCTGCCACGCAGCAATAAAAAACAACAGCAAAAGCAATACAACAATGATCCAAAGTCCAGTCCTGCCATTGTCGAATTATCCTCTTTGTTTCGCTCCGAATCATCCTTGTTCCGGAGAGAAAATGATGCAAACGAGGCAAAGGAATTGTTGCTGGAAAGGAAACGACGGGGTAGATTGGAAAATGGTGACGAGTTTGATAATGATAATGGCGGTGAGAGCACCACTGCTACGCCCACGCAACGACGTAGTAAACGAAGGGAGAGACGACGACAACAGCAAGATCAGCAAGGCGAGAGGATCAAGAGAAAGGACAATGAGGCATCTACTAATACTGCTACAGAGGGTGATGACGGAAAAAGTAAAAGTCGGAGTCCATCCCCGTTAACTGCTGCGCCATCATTAGCATCTATATCCAGCAGCAGCAATACCAAACCACTATTACGTCAAAACTCCATTAATTGGGGCAATTTCATAGGGCAGAAAAAGAAAAAGTCTAGGCCATTCTTTTCACCGCCCATTGTTGGCGGCGGTGGAGAATTGTCATCAATGACTTTGGGATCGATTCAGGAGGAGGGAAGTGATGAGGAGGACGAGGATCCGGTAAGAGTTTTTTGTTTTGTTTTGCCAAGTAGAGGGAGAGTGTTTTGTTCGTGTCATGATGTTGTTTATGTTGCAATGTGCCACGTTGTGCTCCTGGGCGCACCAAAATTATAATAAGTTGTCAAGTTTTGTATGAGCTTGGCATATGGATGCGTGTGTGTGTGTTATCATATCATGCTATATATCATGCGCACAATTTTGTTGTGCATGGGTGATTTTTCATCTTTAATAAAATTTCAATGCTGTGTATGACTGACTCGCTCTTCATTTTTTGGCTCTATCCTGTACTACATTCATGTGATCATTTTCATCTTGGTGAAATTGTATCAAACATGTGATATACGATGTGTTTCATACATCTATGAATGTTCGACCTATTTATTTGGGTGGGATTACAGCTCATGGAAGTGATGGACTACCTCGAGGATGAAATTGACGGACACACCTACGATGATTTAATTCCCCTCCAAATACGAATGGCGTTGGAAGATCAAGTGTTTGGTTGGGATCATTTCGTTTCCAATATTTTGGGTCATGTGGGGTTCACCGTTGGGAGTTATCTGTTGACGTTTTGGTTGATCACGTTTGTGGTTTTGCATGAAGTGCCCTGGGGGCAACAGCATCATGATGGGATTAAATTGAACAATCCCTGGGGCATGCCACACGAATTATTCAGCTTCATACGTACATCCCTCTCGGTAGGGTCGGCCATATCGACCTTCCGCACCATCCGCCGTCGTCGTCGCGTTTGGCTACGTCAACCTTACGGCAGCTCATCGTACCTCGCGGGAAGTCGCGATGCACAAAGACAGCAATCCTCGCTCGAAGAGGCCGATCGAAGGGCGCGACGGTTCGTCCTTGGTTCGAAGCTATGGGCCAAAATGCAACGCTCGTATACGAAACGACGGAACAAGTATTTGGCACGGGGGGTGAATCGCAAGCTGCTCAAGGCTCAAAAGATGTTCGAACGACGGCATCGCAATCGTGCCAAGTTGATACGAAGTACGTCGGCTACATCATTGATTGATGACGATATATCAGCATCGGGGGACAAGAAGAAAAATCGAGCCGTGGCATCGGCATTGACACGACATGGCCACGAGAGCTCCCATCACGAACGCGTGCGCATCCTGGCGTCGACTCCCGCGGATAAGATGAGTGTCGATGACGGAAGTTTGGGTGGGGGATCTTCCATCCTAAGTCTTGCCACCACGGAGGATCTACCGATGGATTATCATAGCTTTGTCAGGGCCCCGGGGAGTCAATATGTCATGGATAGTCATACATTGCCGATTTTTGCGATGGAGTCGGTTAGTCATGATCAGATGCCGTTTGCTCATGGAGAGATTAAGAAGATTCCGTATGTGCATGGTGTGAGTAATATATCACTATTGTTTGTGCACTTTCCACTTTTTCGGATATTCTAACCCATTGATTGATGGGTCACACATTGCTGGTCATATAGGGATTTTTCGGCGCAGCGCCCTTCATGCTTACAAATCCTCACTGGATTTCAATATTGCGAATACTCATGCCAGATGTATATGTTGAAATATCGAGACGTGCTTCCTACGCACCTGCACCAAGATTGATCCACTGGGCCGAAAAGTAAGCATCACTTTTTTACTCAGTGCCTGGCTTCATATCCCCAGTATTTGTAGCATCTCACCAGTAATACCCTGCAATAAACTTTACATCTCGAATCATTGTTTAATAGCAATCCTGTTGTTGCAGCATACGGCACTGCGCACGGGATGGAATTCAGCGGAAAAGTGCCAACTCTTGAATGGGATGTATTCCTGGACCCCTATTTGGTGAGGAGAGTCGAGATTGTGCTGAGCGAGAAGGAGGCATTTTTGCAAAGACAGAAGGATGCTCGTAAGAAAACACGTGAGCCCAAAGCAGATGAAAATAATAATAATACACAATATGGCACCGGAGAAGGAGAAGATGGCAAGGTCAGTGATACGAACGCATCATCTTCGCAGCCCGATACTGCGCCCCCTCCGATAAACGTGGCTGATGAGCGTCTCGTCCTTTCCTACTATGACAAGGAGATCAAGAGACGGACGACCATCTTGGTTGAGAGGATGCGCATTGCTCATGGGAACATTGTCCAGCTTAAATAAAGAGCAGGGCTCCCAAAATGCCATCGATGTAGCATGTGAACACAACGCACTCCCAGAATGGAGAATGAGTTCTGTAGAGACGTGCCAAGATATTAAGTATAAATAAATCAGTTGGTGCTAGTAAAGAAAGAAATGTAAATCTAATTATGCTGTTCTTAACTGCTACCATACCGTAGTGGCTTCAGCTCCGCTCCATCAAAATCTTGAATTGCATAGATAGGAGTACACAACCAAATATCCACATTTGTCGGCAACAACAAAATCAGCCAGGACATTGGCCAAAAAATCTTTCATCACCACGTGATTCGTGTGAATTGTATTTGCATATTTTCTCCAGCTATTTACTATTGAACGCAATAAGATGAATACGGCACAATACCGAGCCGCCTCGCCTCCTTCTCTGGCGACATCATCATCATGTGCATTAATCAGATAGGGGATATCGAACCTCATTTCTCTCATACATGTGAAGGGCATTACGACCTCGCGACGACGAGGACGGTAGGCATATCCAAAACCGTTTCCCATTGATCGAGCACATCATCATGAGAGATGAAAGCCTTGGAAAGAAGCATCATCTTGTCGTCAGTACTGGTGGCGGTTGCGGTGGCAACGGCAAATTGACTTTGTTGTTTCAAGGACGACATCAATTGATTCGTCCCTCCATTGCTACCACCGTGATGAGTTCAACATTATGGTCCAATAGATTCAGCAGTTCTGGCTAATCCTCATTTAGATGACGATGTGACTCATATGAATTAGCCACATGACGTTAATACAACAACCTTAGAGTTTTGTTCTCTGAGGCATTGCCAACTACCTGGGAACACTTGGAATGTCCATCATGGCATCATCTTCGTCGTCGTCGTTATCATCATTTTTTCGCCAGTACTTGTTGACATGATTGGCATGAAAACACAAGATCCGTTCCTTTACTTCTCCAACAATGCCAGGAGGATGGGGTACATCACGACTTACGACGAAGATATTAGAGGTAATGATAACATCTCTGCTCCGATGGAATAACGAAGGAGTTGCCGAATTTCATTCGAACTTCACCCATGTCTCCTATTGTATGATCTTGCATGGAAATGTATCATGAGGCGGATGCCGCGGGGGGAGATGCTGGTGTCTTGACTGAACAACTTTTCGGATTGGATGGAAGTCAATGAGCTCGAGTATGAAATACCCCAGCAAAGAAATATGTTGCTCAATTCCTCCACCTCTCACATAGCCTTGCTGGCATTCTAGCCCCGTTTTTGACTGGATCCACTGGCATCTAGCGGCGGCGTCCGGACGGCGCGTCTGTTGGTTTCCAGCGTGGGCGACGCCAACGCCACATCTGTTCTTCCTTGGTATTTTTTTGTGGAGTGGGAGTTCCTACCGCCGCCGATGCTGCTGTCGCTGATCCCCGTGCGGTTCCACGTCGGCCATTGTTATTGTTGTCAGCAGGAAATGAGGGTGATCACAAGTTGACCACTTCTCTGCTTCTGGAAGTGGCGGTTGTAGCACTTCCATTTCCATCACCATCACCATCAGGGCCTTTCTTGCGATCATCGGTTCGTAGGTTGGCGGTGTCGTGTCCACAGTCGCCGGCCACATCATACAGCATGCAGGCGGATGGAGGTAGGTTGTCGGTGTGCAAAGCCGCGGCCACATGCAG
>JALLAU010001219.1:0-10668 GCA_036939495.1 Thalassiosira hispida
TGTGGGATGTTCTAATAATTGCGTGAAGAGAGCCTGGCTGTCAGCCATGTCTGATTTTGTGTACTATTACTGACTTGTCAGCGCGCTCGCTAACCTACCCTTCTCATAAAACTGAAACGCTGATAAGTCTACCTCAGCCCCAACCAAAATAAAGACTCAAAACATCTACATTGAATTCAAAAATGGATAGTTTGCCAAATGAGATCATGGAAAATATTGCGGACTTTCTACCGCCTTTAGGTGCTCTTCAGTTGACCCGAACTTCAAAGAAACTGTATTCGCAGTTCTCTTTGGCAACCACATCTCGAAGTAAATTTCTGAGCGAGTTCTCAAGAGACAATTGCGATGATGATATGCACTACGGGTTTGAGATCCCAACGATCTTACAAGTTTCGGTTCACACTCTACTCGTTACCATGAAGTGGTGGGACCAAGGTTGGGGCAATCGCAAAGGTAGATTGTTACTTGTCGCGGAGAATAAGAATCAATCCTATGATAGGTCTGGCAAGAAAAATGGTCCAGATTTTGGCCGAGTCGTTTACGAGTCAAGGATCGCTAAGCATGCAAGGCGACGACTCAATATCACATTCAAGCCAAAGCACAATGAGTCATATCACATCTGGTATGTTGTTGGAGGAGGCGGTGGGCTGAACTGAATCTTTACAATATGAAGATCCAAGCTCTGGTCTTTGATGAATCCAAATCAGCAATTAAAGCTTTCAACTTCCTAGCCAAGAGTAATGGTCTACTTCCATGGGATGAGAAGTTGCCATCACCTGTTCAATTAGGCCAACTTCGCCGCGATTCTTTGACATCAGCAGTCCTTGTAAGCACAAGTTATTTGCTGGAAAAAGGCGAGCCAGTACTGCCAACACTAGCTTCTTATTTTGATAGTTATGGCATTTCTGAATCAGACTTGTCGCTGAAATTCGCTGAATCAATTAAGTCAGCATTGGATGATTGGGCCCAACAAAGATGCATCTACCGAGAGCATTGGAAGAGTGAGTTAGAGGCTGGTCGCAACGCACTCTACTATTCAAGAAATGAACTTTACTATGCAAGATCTGCATTCAATGAAGACATAGATGATGATGAAAGTGATAGTGATGAGGATGAGAGTGCCAATAATTCATCTCATCAAAACCTTGGCGAAGTGGCCAGTTTCACATACGAACAACTTGATTCTCGTCCAAGGCTTTTTCGTCAAATGGGATTTCGAAGCTTACTTTCATTTCGATTTCGCAGGTCCAGACGGTAGGTCTTCGAGTAGGTCCTCCTTAGGCAAAAGATAATACGCGTTAATATGTTTATCTTCAAATCATCAGTCATTTAGTAACTATATTAATAGGCCTAACCCTAAATACAATAATCAGTCATTTAGTAACTGTATTGCCGGATAAAATGAGATAACCAAGTTAGGGTTGTGATTACTATCAACATTTTATTCAGCAGTGAGGGTTTTGTAGATAGCCTTCGGTATGCTGGATAATGTTTTTATTGAGACGTTTAACAGATTTTTGTCATTGGACGAGGTAATTGGTCTACACATTCCTTCAATTCCAGGCAGGAAATGATCAGTCGATTGTGATGCCAGTTGCATTTCTACTAGATTAGGAATCTCTGCTTCGACATCATCACCACTGTGTTCATTATTCATAGCACGGATCATGCAGATACACTGCCACCTGCACATTTGCCACAATACTTCGTCTTGGTCATAATTCCCAGCTGATCAATCCATGGCACTCATCTGACTTCTCTCTCCAATACATACTTTCATTGATGAATGAGCTCAACCGGCCTATGTATGAGATGAAAACTCTGTCGCCATCGCCGCCGAATCAAGTCTATTCACCACATTGGACAGTAAGGTCAATCCATATGATACGCCCGCGTCAGGTAGTAATATTCCAGAAACATGCCAGGTGAGATGTGAGATGTGTTCATTGTAAATCCTTTGGTTTCCAGAGACCCCTCCACGCAGTGCCACCACATGATCGGAATACAGCACATCTCCGGCATCCAACAGTACCTCGAATGGCCCCGTTGCATCCTTTAGCAACTTGCAGTTTGCAAATTTTCCCTTCTTCGTCCTCTTCCAATAGATCTTGAGTAACGAACGGCGGCGCATAAGACCGGAAGTGACCCTCGTTGGGATTAATTACCGGGTAGATGTATTTCGCGTCCGAGGGCGGGTAGAGGAAGAGCCGTTTCGTCCCCTTGACAACCAGGCACAAGTTTTCGAAGCTGTCGAAATGGACGGGAGTGATGTTCATGCCGGCACCCAGGTAAGACACCACTCCGGTATCCAACATCGGACCAAAACAGTGTCGGAATAACTGTTTGGGAGAATGTATTTCGCATTTGTCAATCTCCTCGGCCAGCTCTGGAAGCTCCGTCTTCAATACCACCTTGTCCAGGTAGATGAAACGATCCATCCTTGGTTTCTGGGTATCAACTGGGTCTGACGAATCCTTCTTTGCCGCACCACCAGTAGTAGTTGTCTTCATATTCTCTCGATATGTTTTCACCCTTTTGTCAAGTTCTTTAAGCTCCGAGAGAAAGTCCTTAAATTTCATCTTCTCCTGCATACCCCCCCCCCCCGAGGAACACCGGCTTGTCGTTCTACCCCGCAAAGCTCTTTGTTACACAGTCACTTTTCGTTTGTCTTTTTCTTCTTCTCCTTATTAGCCGATGATGAAGCGGAAAGGAAACCCTTCTTGAAGGCCATGGCCATTGATCGGCTGTTGCGGCATCTTCTATGAATAATATATCGTCCGCATCAGCGAAAAGAGAAAAGAGGCTCAAACATCAACGATGAGCCGAGAGGTCAGCCTGTATGTGATGTGATGTGGTGAGGGTATATTTTTGAATATGAGTTCCCACATATATTCTACGTGACATTATTTCTTTATGTCAAATAGATGCGCCGCCCCCATCTGCCCCCATCCCCCATCCCGGAACTGCAGACCTGCTGCCAGATGGGTCGATACGATGGAAGTGGATCCACCCCCAGCATAAGTTATCTGCTCACAAGTAGTAGATACGATAGTGCTGCTTCTCATATTGTTTGTTGTTCCCTTGATTAGTTTAGCAGCATAATTCGGAGAGAGATAATTCTTGACGCTATCAAGAGCAATCACAAGCGCTACACCTCATATCAGATATTCATAATGGAAATGCTAACGGTAGGAAGGTTTGTCAAGATCCATAGTTTGGTTTCCGAAAAGGCAAGGCAACACAATGGCAAAACCGCCATCGTCAAAACATCCATCAGCAATTGCCGATGTGGTGTTGAGCTCGCGGGCGACAGTTCGGGAGGCACAAAGAAAATATTGGCCATCAAGCCTGCCAACCTAACGATCTTGTGCTCGTTTTGCAAGATGAGGGAGGCGAAAACGGAACCCAAGCCCGTATTGTGTAAGCGCTGCCAGAAAGAGTCGTATTGCTCTGCAACGTGCAGGAACAAACACTGGGAGGGTGCCAATAAAGAGACTGGGGTGCCGAATTGCCATGAGGCTTGGTGAGGAATTCTACTGAAAGATTTCTTTATTATACAATAATTACTTTGCAGATATCATTCTCATCTTTTCTTTCATTACTTTTGTTCAGGTGTATTCCTATTCAATTGGAGATGAAGGTTCCCACAAAACCTATCGGGGAGAGCAATATAGGCGAGCAGGCCTACGAAGAAGTATCTCGATATCTCCAACTGGCAGCAGATATCGGCAACAGTGGAAGGAAAAGCGAGGAAAAAGTTATGCTGGAAAAGTTGCTAGAAGTCGACCCAATGCAGCCAAGCGCATACAATAATCTTTTCGTGGGCTGTAGTCAATTGGCAGTGATGGCAGAGAGGTATCATCCCGAGAAGTATGAGGAGTTGTCATTCAAGGCAATTCTGTATCTAAAAGAGGGGATTCAGTTGATTGTTCTTCCAGATGGTGGGGTGGGGGGATTGAAGAAGGCGCTTGATGGACCCCACACTCAAATCGAGGAAGCTTTTGTTCGCATTATCAATGACAATGCGCTAGGATTTATTGAAGCATGTATGAGGGGGGAGAGGGGGGCTGGAAATACAAAGTTGGAGAATATTGAATCATGTCTCATGGCATGCCTAGTGCTTTTTGATAGAAGGGACGAGCCGATGTATAAACTGCATACGATGCTTGGGTTCTGTTCCCAAAAGCTGGCCCAGGTAAGTATGGGTGTATTGCTACTTATATTATGATTTGCTACAACTCCATTCAAGTAGTCTTCTTACATCAACAACTTCATTTGCAGTATGAAGATGCAGTGTCAGAATTTTTGCAATGCTGCCATGCCAAACCGGATGATGCGCACTGTTATCACTCAGCATTGACGCAAATCCCTCAATGCCTGTCATGCATTGCTTTATACCACGAGGATAAAAGCCCTGCAGAGAGAATGGAAACAATGGAAAAGGCTGTGTCCAAATTCGAGGAGGCTATTGCAATCTTGAAGAAAGATAAAAAGAAAGAAAATTGCCTTCCCGTGTATAGTTCTCAATATCAGCTGGCCAGAATTTTGTACAACAAGAATTCATTGCAGAATCAGTTGGCACAACGTGGGGAAATTGATTATCCTGAGCAGCAGAAGAAGGACCTGATTTCTCGGATGAATGTCACAGCTAGTGTTGCTCTTCGGGGTGCTGTCGCGGCTAGAGATATGGCTGAAGTCCAGGCTATTCAGGGCCTCCAAAACCTAGAATGCAATTGATCGTCTTCAAATCACCAGATGTCTAGTGAATTATTGTGTTAATTTTATGAGTTTAAGTGATGTGTATCGCTCTTTGACTACTAAAGCGAATTTTGGCTATGCGTTCTCAATCTTTCTTTTCCGTACATTCAAAAGAACATTGGTCAGCCATGCAGCACCAACAGAGTTTGGCAGTAAATGCATAGTCAACAGCAGCGGTTTGGGCGACGATACACCAGGGTTGGTGCTTCGAGTGTTCAGTAAGCTTCCTCCCGTCTAATCTACTGGCATCTTTGAACAGGTAAAAAAACATAAAGATGAGGGAAAATGATGACATCGTCAATTGGGATTGCAATAATTTTTGCGTCGAATCCTTGCAGAGGGACGGCCTCATTTTCCATCTCAAGAACAGCTCCACGCACACCCATAATGTTACCGAAAAGGTCTGCTGAACGATACAGTTTCCAGATTCATTTCTAGATGAGATTGAGATTGTATAATAGAAAACATTTCTTTCATCACTGTTATCTAGAAAGAGTCGTTCCCCCAAGTATTTCGTCATAGCGTTCTCCAATTGGCATTCCAAACACACAAAGAGGTCGAGAAAGAAGATGGAATCCAATACATCAAGTCAAGTTTGAACACCAAGGATGTAACGTTTGTGGATGATTATCATCTGCCAACCTCTGTCATGTCCAATACAAACAGTGAAGGAAGCATTGCTATCACAAAGCACCTGGTGGTTGGGTGGTGGCCAGAACCCAGAAACAAGACTGCAAAAGATCAAGAATTTTGGGTTATGCTCGACGCCAATTATGGTCGGGCTGACTGTAACTCCACTAGGTATTCCAAGCGATCAGACTTGGCAAAGAAGTGACGTATGGTGGGGATCATGACCAACTCGATGATGAACCTTAAATGCGAGCAAATCATTCACGACGATGATTGTTAAACATAAAGTATCGACGAGATGGCGATGATCTATGCAAGTGTGCGTGATATCCAAACTTTTTAAGATCTCGTTCTTGCTGCCAAGTGTGTGGATGATTGTGGTGGTGATGGCGATGACTATGGTGATGGCCATCTGCATCTGCATCTTCCTCATCATCATGCCCGTAATGATTATGGTGGTGTCGATGCATATGATACAAACACAAGAAGCATCCAAAGCAAATGCCCCCAGTCGTGACCGAAGCGGCGGATACGCCCACCTGCCAACCAAAGTTTTTTGGGTCCGGTAGTACAATGCTAAGTGCATACATTCCCATTTCAGCCAATGAACATAATGCACCCTCGACCGACCCCACCGCGTTACGATGACGTTCATCCACGATATATTGCTCTAGTTCTAGGGCACCGACATCGAAGGAATATAGACCTGCCCTTGATACTATGATGGCCGATAGGAAGAGGATGATCTGCCATGACAGCAGAGGTTGTTCGTTATTAATACTGCCACTGCCCTCATTGTTGCCAACAACCATGGAGTTGTTATTGGATAGAAAATGCGCCGCTGCCGCCACCAGAACGGAGACCACCTCCAAGAGTAAAAATGCCAGGCTTATCCGTCGAAGGTGGATAATGGATTTTTGGTTTGCGCTACTACGGCCGTCATTGCCATTATCACCTTCATCCTCTCCCCACTTGCGAAATAGCGAGAAGAGACCAATGCCAACAACTCCGGAAAAAGCACCAATGGCACGAAACATACCGAGGGATGTGGGCGATAGTCCAATTGTGACAAGGTAGGCAGTGAGGACAACACCATTGGGACTTAGGGCGGTGAGATACAAGGCGGCTAGGGAGATGGAGAGGAGGGGAAGACCCGAGGGATGATGGAACCAGATGGTCCATGGATTGATGTTTTGTTCGTTGTCGCCATCATTGCTTTGTTTTATGTTGTTGTTGTTTGCATTGCCACAAGTTTCATCTGGCTCTTCTGCCGCTCCCTCGTTATTTCCCTCACTGTCATTCGTACCAAATTCATGTGTACGGCGTTGCTGAAGTGCAGGACAGGAGCGATAGACTCTCCGCAATAGAACCATCTCAGGCACAAATGATATTACATTCAGTAGTGCAATTGTAGCAAATCCTCTCTGCATCGAGAGCGGCTGATAATGGTCACCACCCTCTCCTCCTCCTCCCATGACTTGAAGAATCCATCCCGCCAATACTGGACCAAACATGGCACATAGTAAATCAAGGTTGGTCATGGCCGTGTTGATGAAGCTCAGAGTGATGGGAGGTGAATCCAATAGTGAGAAGGGAAAGCGGCTCTTCTTCCCGTCTGCCAAATTGGCTTGATTATTATCAGCATCATCAGTATCGTGACCATCGTGTGTATTGTCACAATCATGTGTATCCTCATCAAACACAATGGGTACCCATTCCTTCTTCACGGCAACGCTTGCCAATTGAGCACCCAGAGTCTCGATGACACCCGCAAAAATCACCACCGCCAATAAAGGCATCTTCATCCCATCATGCTTTATCTCGGACAATGCATTCCACGCAATCAACGCACCCACCGAAACCAAACATCCCAGAGCCTGCATCGCCGTCCCAGCCATCACCACATCCATCCTACTATTCCACGTGTCGGCACGTCCTCCCAACCACGGCGAAATTATCGTTCGAGAGAAAGCACAGGTCAATCCCAATGCGGCCGGTGCGGCGAGTGATCCAGGGGACCATTCGAGGAGTAGGAGGGGCGTGGCGAATTCCCAGGATCGGGAGCCGAGACGGGTTAGTGTGGTGGAGAGGAGGATGGAACGGGCGTGTTCATGTTTGCTGGCGGCTGCGTTTGCTGTTATTTGTGTTGCTGTTCGGTTTGCTGGAAGTATAGAAGATGGTGATGCTGGCGACGTGAGAAGGTGCGTCCCTTCGTCCGCTGACTCGAAGTTCGAATCGATGGAGGGATGCATCTCGATACGATAAACCGTTGAATATATTGTGTAGCAGTAAGAAATAATGGTGACGTTGATCTCACTCCTCTGTATCTGGCCTCTGGGTCAGGTCGTGTCATCTGGAATATGGCGAACAAAGTTGCATTTGATTCTGGACAATGTACAACAAAGACAAGAAGAATATGGTAGGAGTAGATAGTCAATGTGAGTGACCCGTACCAATTCTAATATAATGGGGGGAATGGGGAATCATGAATGAAATGAATTGCTGAGAGTGCTGAGATTGGTTGTTGTGATGGCTGAGATTGGTTATGTTGATGGCAAAATGTGGCGGGAGAGTGAAAGATACCTTTGTATATTTCTGTTTTAAGTAGGAATAGTATCACTTTCAAAGAAACGTTTCTACTAAGCCTCATCACAGGGTGGATTATGTAGGTAGCCTTTTCCCATTACTGACAACAATAAACTCTTGGGCAAGTATGATTGCCTCATGCAATAGTAGTTGGATCTGGCGTCGAATGAAAATGGTCTTTGCATTGGATCCTCTCTATTCAAACTCAAGAGTGTTTGGTGAGCTTAAATTGCAATGCTTAATGCATAATTTCTACACCAATCTAGACGAGAGGGAAACATAAAGGAAGGCATTACCAGCATTATATACCTAGGGCATCTATCATGTCTGCTCATGGGCGGAAGCTCAGTAATGATGAAGCTCTAGCACATGAATTATTCGGATATTCTGTATAGAAAATCAAATGGTTGATGTGATGGAGCTGGACTACAAAGAGTGGGGGGCATTGAAAAAGGCGAAAGACGTGCAGGACTTTGTAGATTTTTTGAACGATCCTGCGTACTTGCAAAGTTCAAAATAAATTAAACGCTTTGAGAGAGTGAGATCGGTTCAGGATTGAGGATTGAAATTATGAAGTTGTTGCCCCTCTTTGTCTTCTGTGACGGCTTCGTTATTGAACTGACCTACACTCTACTAAAGGCTGGTACTGTGATGCAGTCATTATTATTTGACTGTAAGCCTCCATGTCCGGAGTTAGATTTTCGATTCCAGTCTCAGAATTATCTGTAGATCAATTTTCTGTAAATAACAACAGATCGTGTACTTGCCTTATGCGTTGTTTGGTACTCGAGGTCTTACTAAAAGAAAAACGTGCATGTATATGCCATACCTGTTGCATGAAAGCGAACATTGATCATTGTAAAAAAATCTTGGATGTAGGGACAGAAAGAAGTAGCGTGGCAACTGGCAACCCAGAGATAGCGAGGACGTTCGTCACGTATCCGGAGAGAGCAAGAACATAGGATTGCACGAATTCTCTTAGACTGTTTGTGAAAGTAAATGATGAAAAATTCTAACACTATTATAATTATTTAATCACTGACACCTGCCACCATTTACTACATTGCTCAATAGAAACATACGTAAAGCCAAAACTGGGGTGCACCTGTGAGAGTTTGGTCACACAGTTCGGCATTCCCATCACTTTTGACCGAGGTGAATCTATCAAAAAATCAAAAGACCAAGTTGATGTTGGCATGCTTAGATGCTCTCGCTCTCTTGGGATGAGTTGGCGAGATCCGCTTGAGAATGCCTGCGTCGCATTTGTTCTTCGACGATTTGATGGTCACTATGAGCTCGACGCAGTTGGCTGGACTCGTCAAGTTGCCTGACTTCCGCGGAATCATTGTTGCCGTCGCTCTCGTTACTACGGCTGTTGGTCACGGGGTTGCTGATGACCCAATTGATTTGAGATCGCAACTGTCGTATACTGGCTTCAGTTTGAGCAAGACGGCTATTCAATTCATTGAGAAGTGACTCCTGTTCCAATCGTGATTGAGCAGGAGTACCGATGGACTGGTTGGCTTGAGATGACTGAGTATCGTGCTGCGACTCAGCCAACTCACCACCATTACTTCCTTCCAACTGCTGCTGAGCATGCTGATGGGTCTGGGTCTGTGATAGCACCTCGTGCTGCCGACGGACTACTTGTTCTAAGTCCCTTCTTCGCGTAATCATACGTCGCATACTATCTCGCAGTTGAGCCAGGCCTGGAAATCTCGGAAGTGTGGTGGCTGATTGCCCAATTTCCTCTTCCGCCAAGCCCTGACTTCCCGAGGAATCATATGATGATGACGAGGAATCAGCCTCATCAGCAGCATTATTGTAATGGCTAATGCTTTGGGCTGTACCTCGATTGGTGCCATCCATAATATTTTCTTTATTGTTTCGCCTTTCGGCACGTTCTTGATAATATTCATCTCGCCTAGACCAAATCTCTTGCGTCTCCTCTTCTGTAAGGCCATCAGGTACTTCACTAAAAATAACTGAATAGCTGTTGGATGATGACGACGCCCCGGACGACCAGTCATCGTTGCCGCTGGACCTGGACCTGGACCTGGACCTTGACCTGGCGGGATGCATGGTCCGCTGTTTGCTCTGTCTGATCTAATGATGAACACCCAAAAATGTTTGTTGAAGATAATAAGGGAGGACTAACGTGGACTAACTCAGGGATTATCCACATCGTGGTCTAAAATCTAGGTAATCATGCGAATCTGCCATTCTTTCTCACATATGCATACTCCTAACTAGGTACGTACGTACCTGATTGCCGTCGCTGAAGAAGTAACGAAAATACCATTATTTGAGTGCCACATCCTTAACTTGTTCGAGAAGTGTCAGGTATCCAGATCAACCGAATAACCCTAATCTATCTAATCGAGATCTTCTCCGCAGGGATAGATTTCAGAATCACGTGTCGCGGAGATAATGATACATAGCGCTTGCTTTGTCACAATTGTTCATGGAATGTAGAGTATTAGTTTTTGTTCCATATTATCTACCCACCTGTCTACCATCATGAAGAGTGTCAATTCAAAATTATACACAGCAGTTGACAAGCTTCGGTCGGCAGGCGTCTTCTAGCGTTGACCCTTCCTTGGCTACTAGCAGGGTGTAGCATGAGCATTTGGCCAATTGGTGTTTTGCGCGATGTAGTTTTGCTTGCTGTAATTTTGCTTGATGTAGTTGCTT
>JALLAU010001220.1:0-10649 GCA_036939495.1 Thalassiosira hispida
GACAAAAGAAAATATACTCTGTTCTCTCATCTAGAAATGGAAAATGCTCCAACGTTCAACACTTCGACGAGATTCCAATTGAATTGCTACCCAGAATTCTAGATTCGATTCAACAATACTCGAAGTACCATCTGAAAGAACTTGGCCAAGGTGTTCACGATGTCAAGTCACTTTCGATTGTGTTTGAAGTAATGCGAAGGTGGGATGAATGTTTTTCTGTTTATGAATCACTCGGCATTGGCTAATATTTATGCAATTGAATGAGTAAGCTTACCACAGTGGATAGTCTGTGATAAGTGATGATAGATCTCCAGAAGCCAGGTGTTCATGCCTGCAACAGCTTTTTCGTCAGTGCTTTATAATGCTATCCGATAGGAAGGCATCTTGTCAAAGATGAATTCTCAATGGCCAAGAGTCTAGCTCAGCAAACTAATTGAAATAGGCAAGTGGTGCTTATTGCACATGTGTGGCATTAGACATAAGACTATCATTTATGAAAACCTTTCATGAGATATCTCCGGGCCGTATAACCACGTCCCTCTGCGGAATCGCAGGGCAGTCACCGCTGGTAGATTTTGATAAATTTAGAGGCCGACAATCTGTGGGTAGTGGTTGATGTTGTCACACCCCACTCCTGACGCGCGCTGCAGCAATCTGCTTCAAGCCAAACCATATCTCTCCCCAGCAGGATATCTTCCATCTCAATAAAGTAGGTGAAAGACCACTGAGACATCATAAAGGGCACCACGTACTAGTATCCTGCTATGATTTTCTGTGCAGTCTTCCAACCCCCCAGCGTCAAAAATGCTGCTCCCGCGAATGAATGCCATTTCTTTTGAGCCAGCTTTGTCGGGGATGGTAGACCGACAGGAAGAAACGCACAGTACCGAGTCGATTGGAGTATGTAGGCAATTCCAGGCTGCTGAAGTGCCGCCCGCCATCAACGTTATCATCATCTGGCTGACATTCATTTTGTTTCCTCCATCCAGATAACTTCATGCCATAGCTTTTATTCATGCACAGGTGTGTTCAAACCACTGAATATGCCTAAACCTAAACACCTCGACACGTGTACTTACAGGTACTTACCATGTGCAATTTGTTCACACCTGGGTTTGTTTATTTTGGTGATTTGTCATTGGTCTACACTTTCAAAGCACACCCATAAGATGCCGCATTCTTATCATAGGTAATTAGGCCTTTGTCGCTTCCTCGCTTGGAGACCATTCTTCACAATTTGTTCTTTGTAAATACATTCCCTCTTCCCATTGCTTACCCATTCGACATTGCATGTGTCATTATTTGGGTTAGCGCTGATGCTTTGCAGTTCATATGCAGGATGCTCTGTTTTCCCTTCTCGAACCCAAATGACTTCATTACTTTTCCTTTTGAGATCGGAAAGACCTGCTGCAACAGGAGGAGAGGACCGTCTGCCATTGAACATATCTCTATTGTTGTTTTGGGGATTGAATTGCATTACTTTGCTCGCATCGCTGGGTGGAGGGTGTTTCTTTGTTGTTGTTGCGCATTTTCTTTCATCTGGCGACACAATGGCTTTAACTTTTCCCTGTGGCAAAGTATTACCATTATGAGAGACTGTATTTTTATCAGATATACACCTGCCAATGCGAAGGCCTTTTTGCTTCAGGAATTTACGCTCCACATAATGTACGGTCGGCATGGTTTATTGTTTGTGGATCCAGCACTCCAACTTCCACCAAACTGACGAAAACAAAGTAACGCTGAGGCAGGCTGAGGCTATGAGCTGCTATGAGTATCTTCCCGTGTGATTTGATTTGATTGATGTAAACAGGGAGTGGCACGCCATATATCTACAAAATGTTGATTCCCCGAAAAATGGACCACCCTACACCCTACTATGATAATATTATGGAAAGATGCGCAAGTGTGGATGTTGTGTCAACCACAAGAATTATTTGGTTTTGGCAACTGTTGTTTTGGAGAATGCCGCCGAACCTACCTCTGCGCTGAACCTATTGCCTTGTTTGCAGCTACCAATATGCCATTGATCTGTGAGTCTCAAGCTGTCTCAAGGTGTATTGCCTTTTGGCTCGGGCAAGCTCCTCGGTCAGCTTTGGGCTTTGGCTTTGTGGTTGTGTTCGTGTTCGGTGTTCGGTGCTGTTCTGTTCGGAAGCTTTCGGAAGGATGCCGCATGCCGCCATCTAATAAACTAAGAAAGAAATCACACATCTAGGAACAAAGGACGATATTATGTAGCTATATGTAGTACAGTGTAGTACCTCTAGGTAAGGAATAACGCTAGTGAGAGTGCTCGTGTTCTTGTGATCAAACAGGTTGAGCACAAGATGGAACAAAACTTGTGATTTTGGGATCACACTGTCAACTCACTGTATGACACCATACATTGGATACTATTGGATATCGTAGCAGTTTGTAGCACATGTAGTTCGTGAGTTCGACCTACGTTGTTTATTTTATGCTAGGCAGTTATGAATTTTCACCAACAGTGCTGCTACTCTTGACCACGAGTCGTATCTTGCTTACTGCGGAGCCTCCATCTGCTCCCTGTTTGCGTCGCTGCTGAGCTGTACTTGCAACCCAGCCACCCACCTTCCAAGCGGCGTCTTTCACTACGACAGGCAAAGGCTGATTGACTGAAGTCAAATCTTTTTTTTCCTTGGGGCTCTTGAAATATGAGTAAGCTTCGCCTGCCATTTCACCCCTCCATGTTTGCCTATCTATTTCAGCTTCAACTACTTTGGCAAGCGGCTTTAATAGTTCGTCTTCCATGTCAGTGGCCGCTTTCTCTGATTCAGTTGTTTTCATGACATGATTCGCACCCATGGCAAAATACGGAGGGGTCCCTTCCAGTTTGTGCAATGATTGTGCTCGAGGGAGCTGATTGCAATTGCGAGGCCAAACCCATTGCCACAATGCAACCAAAGCGCATCTCAAATTAGTGTCATGTGCGCAAATACCAACAGATCCACCTGTGTAGCCTGGAGATATCAGTTCTCCGTTGATTGTTCGCCAAAGTTTCGTTGCAAATGCGGCAACTCTTACTCCTGTTAGCATGCTGTATGCCCTCTCTTTGCCAGAGTCCCTCAACAGCCGCAACCCTTGACGGGCACCATCATTGACAGCATTGGCTGCTGGATATGTGACGTCGGATACTGTCAATAGTAAAGCGCTTCCATTATCGCCACCACAGCTTGCCCCTAAGGGGCCGTTCATGAATCTTGTTCCAGATCCACACAATCTATTTTGCCCACAAAAGCTTGCGACTCGTTGTGTTGAGATCTTACCAGTGCATGCATCCATCATTAATAATGCAAGGGTAAGGCGGAGACCAGGAGATATCATCGGTTCTTTTGTCAAACGAAGCGGAGGAACAAGATGTGAGAACTTTGCCAAATATTCTTGCAATGCATACAGGATTAAGAAAGCAAGATGGCAACTTACCAAGGATGCGATCAAGCATGAATTCCAAAGAAACCAGTAGCCCCAACGGCTCCTTCTTCGGAACTTCATCACGATCAGCAGCACAGCAGATACAAACAACAGACTGGGCTGCTGCAGCACGAATGGCATCCGCGTTAACCAAGTTGTCGTCAAATATATCAATGTAGAATTGTGCGGTAGTGGTTTTCTCCAATTCACTATTTCCAGGCTTCCGTTTAACACCAGGTGTGGAGTCGTCATCTCTGCCGATTGTAGGTGAGCTACCCTTGTCAGCACCTGCTGCAGGTGTCGTACTCTGTTTGAGAAGTGACATATGGCACAATGCCGTGATTGCACAGGGCGAAATACTGGCGTGACATGCATCACCAATGCCAGTTAGGCGGTTGGTCTCAGCACGGATTCGTATACGTTCTAAATCCCAGTCCAGCCACCCGAGACACAATTCCATCAAGGGAAGAATGGGATGATCAGCTTTGGGGTTGACTGGTCTTCCGCCAGTGGGATCAAAGTCACTTTGTGGGCGAACATGAACATAGCAGAGAGCAAGCAATGCATCTGCGACAAGCGATAGTGAGACATAAGGCAGATTGGAAACATCATCATCACTGGGGCCAATTATCCGTCGGCTGTGGGGGACTTCGTCATCAAGTGCCTGGTCTTGTTTTTTCTTCAACTGCTCTTCCTCATGGGGGAGCAGTAGGCTACCAACAGCAGCCTTGTCGCCAGATAATAGTACTTCTTCTAGAAACTTCACCACCGTTTTCGGGGTCATGCCATCTTGGGCTCGGATGGAAGCAATTGCAGTGACGCACGCAGAACGTACTCGATATTCTTCATCTTCTTCAATTTCTGCTTCATCTGCAAAGGCAATTGCATTTCTACGCTCATCTTTCTCTGTGAGGGCATCAAGATACTGATAGCCGCCATCTGATGCAGTATCTCCTCCACTAGCAACCCCGGCAATGTGCTTGTGTAGCAAGATTCGTCTGAAGTTATTGGGCAGTACTTGCCCGTTGCAGTAGAATCGTTCCTTAAAGTATTGCATGAGCAGCTCCAAACCTAACCAGGAACTGCCCCCGATAACATCGCTTGATTCTGGTGCCTTGTTATTTTGCCACTGGGCAATCGCAAGTGCTGCTTGTGCTCTTACAGCAGGATTATGGGGCAAATCACAGTGCAGGGCCACGGAACCTCTGAGACAATCACCCAAGACGCGGACGGGGAGCTCTGTAATTGGTACATCATGAATGTTGGTAATTTTGGGGATACCCTGAATTTTGAGAGGACGCTCGGCCAAAGCTCTCATTGCTTCCACCTGCCCTGCTGCGTCGCCATCGTGAAAAATTTGCTCCGCCAAACATGCATCTTGCTGAAATATATTCAGCCTGCCATTATATAGGCCATGGGGGTCCACTCGTACCTTGGGTCAGAAGAGAAGAGGAGGTCAAGATAAATGTATAAAGAATATAATCGTTAGATGGGAATCAGAGAACAAATGTAAACGTACCCATAGAAGCGGTGTAACATTGGTGATACGCATTAGCTCCAGCATCTGAAAGCCACCTCTGTGAAGATGGTCGTTGGTGAAAGCTGTCCTACTAGGGATATTTCCTCCAGCAGCTGACCCGCCAGCTCCGGCTGAAGCGCCTCCAGCGGCTGCTGTGGGAGCTTCAGATATACCGCTTGCCGCCTGTTGTTGCTTCGCTGTGCTTACTGGTCGAGCATGCAAGAAGACTGGTCCCCATTCGCTCCTTGAACCATCCTCGGGGATGTTCTTTATGAATTCTCGGCATTGGCCTAGAATGTGCAGAGCGAAACAGTTAGTGAAAGACGGGGCTCTGTTTTATCAAACTATCAAACATTTCAAGCACATACCTTCATTTTCGATAACACGGAGTGTCACAGGACCTCCAAAGGCAGATGCACCCTCGGGTATCACAGGCTCTGCAACTATATGTAGATGAATACCCTTCACTGCAGCTGCACTTTGTGATGCAGCCGATCCAGATTGGGCAGAGGAGCCATCAGCGGCCTCAATGTGTGCACCAACCCTCATGTACAGTGCACTCGCTCCCCGCACAAATGAATTTGGAAAACCCTCCGGTGTTACTAACTTCCGTTCATATTTAGTATCATAATTTTCCCTTCCGATATCAACAAGATTGCCGCGAAGATATGGCTCATGGATAGGTCCAGACATTACCCTGAATAGATTTGAATCACCCGTAAGTCATGGCAGGAGAACATAAAAGCAAATGACAAAAGCTATTGGACTCACCTCAGTGCACGAGTAAAAATAGCATGCGACAAAGCCTGTTTTTTTATGATCTCGTCTATGCACACAACAAATGGAGGTCGTGGAGCTGGGACCTTCTCTTGACTTTCACTATGATCTTCGTCGGGCAGCTTCAGTTGAGAAACACCTACATCCCTGAGAAAGGATGCAATGAAGGCAGCTCGAAAGACCCTCGTGAAGTGAGAAATGCTAGATCGTCCTTCGTATACTCTATTGAGCAGAATGGATTTGATCGATCTATACATCTGGCCTCCCATAGGGTGCACGAAATCCAACGCTCCGCACCCCAAAGATGTGGACGATGCACTATTGTGCGTTAGGAAAGTGGCCGATTGGTGTGAGCCTATCCATCCCATGGAAGGCAACGGCACAGACCTATCGCTACGTTCCAAGGCTTCAATGAAATCTTTGGCTAGCAATTGTCCAATGGCATACTCATCAAGGGAGGATGTATGTGTTTCTGTTCCATTGTTAAGTGACCGCCACAGGTGTTCATTCCCTCGCTCCTCTGAAATAAATCATGATACATGGTGAACATCAGAGAGAAATCAATTCAGTTCAATCACATCAAGATTATCAACAAAATAAACGCACCAATAGCAATGCCAGCACCAGCAACCTCATCATCCTCAATGTTCACCAACGGCAAAAAGTCAAGGTTTGTAGAGTTCAAACCAGATCCGATAGCATACCGCTTCGTGTAAAAGAAGGACCCCCTACCCCCACCCTCGCCAAACGCTCCATGTCCCCGTTCGTACAAACTCATTAGGAATGTCTCCGCCATCGTATGTAAATAACCCTGTCCTACATCATCGTCGGCCCCAAGAGGCAATGCGGCACGTACCCATCCCCGAATGGCATTCCGCGCCTGGAGGAATTGAAGCGTTCGCCCCTCATCGTAATACGGTAGGCGCATCCCCGGCGGTGGCAGCATGGTACTGTCCATTATGGCACCCCCCAAGAAGGAATTGCACCCATTAACTTCGGGGCATCCGACCATGTTACCCCCACAACTATCACCCGACATGTGTGCATTCGGTATCCAGATTTGAGTGTACGAGGAGGTGCGGTAAGCAGGCAATGCCAACACGTCACGCATTAACGATAAGGCACGATTGGGAACGCCAATGGTCGAGGCTAGGATGCTCCCCTCCAATTGCCGATTGGCTTGCAACTGCGACGTGGATAGCTCAGGACGTTGACGATGCTGATGTCCAGTTTCATATTGGGGCTCTCCAAAGATGAATTCATCATTAACATCACCATGGATCCATCGGCGATCGTCTTTGGGGGCAAAGTACAATTGTCGAATACCCTCTCCCAACTTACGTGCCGTTTCATGCAAAGACAGATTATTGTCGGCATCATTCGCATCATCCTCCATATCACTGTCCGAATCATCGCCATCATTCTCCAAACGAAAGTACTCCGGGTCGTAGAGGGTGGCGAATGGTCCAATGGCAAACCCGATCGAGCGAGATGGACAAGGTGACCAGGTTAGGGAAGAGAACATGGATGTTACGTAGACTGGACGGATATTACGGATTTGTGATAGCATTTCCATGTTGAGTTCGGATGAGTCCAGGGCCGATGAAGGAATGAAGTCGGGAATTGCAGCGGAAGATGAAACTTTCTGTGGTTTGTCATCTGATGATGAGGCCTCTTCTCCATCATCGCCACTACTGGACCCATAGAAAAAGTCGTTAATAAATTGTGCATGACGACATCCCAAAGCTTTCGCAATTCCATCATCCACAGCATTCCACACTCTCTCCGCCTCCGCCACACCCCGTTGATACATGACATCGTCCCTCTTCTCCTGTTGGTCCCTCATCGGTCCAAAAATCATCTCATTTGCATCATTCCCAAGAATAGGATGTGATACCGATTGATTGTATCCAAAGTCTTCTCCCGAGGCGGCTGGCCATAACCCTTCGTTTTGCCGTGATGTGATTTTGACAACTAGTTCGTGGGAGGCACGATGATTGGGTGAGGCTGAATCGAGAGTGGGCAACCACGAACGCACCCCCTGATGATCACCATGTGTTCCACAAATAGTGTAGACATGTGGGGTGGCAAGGGATGGATGATTACTTATTGGAGTGGCTGGATCTTGAGATGGAGCCATGAAGTTGATCCCGCCCAGGTGCAGACGATTGGCCACCTTGGCAAAAGACTTTGTTGAACTATCTCCATTGACGATGGCAGGATGGCGTAGTCCAAATCGAACAACAATTTTCATTGCCGGAGAGAGTGGCCATTTCGTATCCTCTTTTGAACTCTTGAAGTCGGAACACTTCATACTACAAGTTGCTTCTGCTAACGATTTAGCAATCAGTTCGAGACGCGCCTCCCGCCGTGATTGACATCTATGACGCATCATTTCCTTGTTCATTTTTTGTTCCAGTGTCCCCTGAGGGGTTTCTCCGGCGATAGTGGACATCTGCGATGCTTCTTGTGCATCATGTTCATCCGATGGAGAAGTGAGCAACAAATCATCCTTCCAACATTGCATAGCCTCCGCCTCCGATTGAGGGGGGTGTACATTCATCGAATCGGCATCATTTCCACCAGCTCCCCCAGAAGATGAACCGCCAACCTTCAGCTTGATTCGTCCCTTTCCGTTCTCCTTTGGTTTAGCAGTGATACCAATCCGCAATTCACCGACAGCACTGGATATACTTGCAGCACGTATTGAATAGGTTATCCCCTTGGTCCCCCGTGTGGCATGGAAATCTGCCTCATAACGACGTGGTATTTCACCATTTTGTTGTTTCTTATTGTTCTTCGACTTATTATTGGCAGCAGCATCATAATTTTGTTTCTTATCAAAGTGGACATTGCCATCGTCCTCGACCGAATGAAATTTCGCTGGACGTTTCATTACAATACTCAATGGATCATGATGGGAAAATGATACTGAGTGATTGGGTATGGGATGTAATTGATTGATGGTTTTGGCAGCTGATGATGCTTTTACTTTTGTCTTTTTCTCGGACTCTTCAACATCTGCCATTTCCGCATCCTTGTCACCACCATTTTCACTAACTGCATCAGTTGTGATCGTTTTTCTAGCAGCTCCGTAAATCTCCACAGATTCGACACAGCATCCATCACGCATATGTAGTGCCAATTCAATGGGGGTACCATCCTCCCCGAGGGGGGTGTAATACCCACTATTAATCGATGACGCATTGTTATTTGATTTGCCATCCTTGCCATTACCGCCGTCCTTCTGCTGTGCAATATTAGTATTGCTTGTGTCGGGATTATTGGCAATCACATACATGGCAGTTTCGCCCTGATATCCCCATCCCCTCTCACGATCATATGCCAGCGAGAGCGAGGTTCTTTGATGTAATAGTTTGAGTTTGGACGATGGAAAGAGGTGCACATCATTATTATCATTTGTATTATTGCCGACCCCATTGCCGTTTTTGGGATAATATTTCTTGTTCGAGGTGCCACCGCCGCCATCACTGCTGCCAGGCTTGGACGCCGATTTCCCACCATTGATACTGGCAGCCTTCTCTGAAGCCATGGTTTCTCAGCGGAGTCTGATGTATCTGCAGCTCACCGCGTTGACAACATCAACCACCGGGCGGGGGTCGGGGGGCAGGCGGGCTCGGGGTCGGGAGTCGGGAGAGTGAAAGTGAGTGAGGAGTGAGGAGACAGGGCAGGTTTGGAAGTAGTGCTGTGTTATTTGTTATTTTCCGTTGACCAATTTTATAACTAATTTATATAATATGAAACTCGGTCCATCCGCGCGATGTCAGTACAGTGGACTAAACTGAATAGAAAACGCCATTATTTAGTTAGCTCTAATCCCGCACACATTATTCCATAATTTTATCTTTCATTCATTGTTCATTGTACAAAAGGTCTTCGGCAATGAGTAACAGTAGCAGTGACAACGCAAAGAAACGAAGAGTGGGTGATGGAGGCGTCCCATCGTCCGCGGCGGGGCAGGAGCCGGGAGAATATGGATTGGCGCGGGACTTGATGTCGGCGATGAATCAATTATTGGATCACAGTCGCACGCAGACGGAGAGCATGGTAAGCATGCAAGAGGAGATGAAATGCATGAGAGAAGAGATTACGGATGTTAAGAGAAAGTGCGTCTCGATGGAGACGTTGATGCAAGAGAATCAACACAGCAAAGAGGCGGATCCCAGCTTTTGCAGTCAGATAAACACACGGTTTGATGATGTGGAGAATAGACAGAAATATCACGAGATCCTGCTGAAGAACCAGAAGTGGGAATATCCAGTTCCTGTTACCTTGGACTCCGATGACTCATTTACTCTCTCGGCCATGGTAGATGGTAGGCGTCTCATTCATCAGATCGTAAAGGAAACCTGTGACATGAGGCTTGGTAGATGTGATGGGAGAATATATTTTGATTACGAATATGTCCCGTATAACGCAGCCTTCCTTCCGCACTGGAAAGAATTTGCCAATGCTCTGAAAGAATACCAATATGCCCTAAAGTGCTTGCCAAAAGAGGTTGCATCGGAGTTACATATCAGGGGTATGGATCTTCCAAAGACTGTGGTTGGCCTATTATCTGATGCTCTCAAATCAACTCATTTCAAGAGTCTTTCCTTAGAAGACAATGATTTTGGGCATGATTGCATTCAATTATTTGCACTGAAGTACATGCAACGCAACTCAAAGCTTGAAGAATTTCGCTTAGATCAGAGCCCGTTTGAAAGCAATGAAGATATCTATCGTCTCTGTGAAAGCATCCAAGGTCATCCTAATATCCACACAATTACATTTTTGGGTGTTTGGTTTGTTTGGGTTTGGGTTTGGGTTTGTTGGTGATTGAGTTTGGCGCGCTTTTGTCTAACAAGAGCTACATAAACAATACATTGGCTTATTGAATATTTTGAGATGTAATAATTCT
>JALLAU010001221.1:0-10637 GCA_036939495.1 Thalassiosira hispida
TGAAGTTCAGTGAAATTATTGAATCGGTTTACTGTTCTAGCCCCACCGAGTGCTCACTCATTGCCAACGATGAAATGTTCCCCGATGGGTTCAAACCTGCAGGCGACATCAAGGACTTGGCAAAAATCGTGATCCCTGATGTTGACCAGCAAAAGGAAGATGGCTCTTTCATGTCCAAGTTCAAGGAAATGATTTGGAGTTAAAGACGATGGGACCACTTGTATTCATTTTGTTTATTTGCTAAATTGTAAGATGTTAAGTTTCGTTATTACCCAGGCAATTGCGTGATATAGTTGTCGATGAAAGGATATTGTAGTGCGATTTTATCTATGTCAAGTTTGTGTTTTAAAGGATAGATCGCACGTTTTCAATTATCGAAAAGGGAATGACGAACGAATATGATAGTTGATGGGTTCCCATCTCTTGGGGTCGAAAGAGAGAGAGAGAAAGTAATATCTTTAGTGTTGTCAAGGAGAGGATAGTTTAGTGGGATTATATTATGCTAACTGAATGTGATAAAGGATAGATTGCATGTGTTCAATCATTGGAAAGGGAAGGACGAACGTATATGCTATAGCTTATTATCCCGTCCCTTGGGTGGCGAGAGAGAAAGAGCAGACGAAAATAATATGATGAACTAATGCGATGCAAAACTTTCATACAATATGGAGGTATGTATCCACAACATGTTAACTCACAATGTACCCTCGATGCCTCCACCAAAAGGAGTCCCGACAATTCTAGCTTGGGGGTTTATACTCAACGTATTATCCATTGCAGTTTCATCAACTCCTTGTTCATGATGACCTGAAATCAGTTTCCCAGTTGACTCAATATAGAACGCCCGATTCGAGCCAGGATTAATACCAATGGGAACTTGGAATACGATAGTGGCGTAACCACCCTTTTTGCCGTCAATTGTGATGTCAGTAGTATTTTCCAATGTCCATTCCTCGGGTGATGTGGCTATATTGATATAACTGCCACCTGAAGTATAAATCTTGACAGTCGAGAGCTTGGTTCCTGTATGCCGAAAGTCTAAGCTGTTCACAAGAACAGCATCTGATGACATCGATTGTACGTCAAACATGATACCGTGCCCCCTCCCTTTTCTTCTATTGCATGTATTACATTTTCGTGTTTCGATTCTGAAAGGTCCACAGTCGTCTGCCCAAGCAGAATCTGACACGCATGGCGCTCCGTAAGGACAAGGTTGCTCACCTGGCTCACAAACCCCATTCCCGCAGCAGTCGTCTTTCTTTTCATGTTCACACTGACTTGACAGAAGATTGCAGCTGTCAATCGTGCACTGTTTATATTGACATCATACACAAATCAACAGGAATAAAATTGCAAAAAATGAGTATTTCTTGTGAAAAATACAATCTAGTCCATTAGTCAATTTCAATCTCACTTGGTGGAAGTCAAAGCAATGACTATCTTGCTGGCACGAAAACGTTGGCTCGGTACATGTTCGAGATGATACATGGTCATACATTGTCTAACGTTGGTATGAGCGATTGAATATGTAGAATGAGTTATTGAATGTATTCACATTTCTATATAGCTAGGCTGTAATGTCTCACCTTAGGCACGCGCCTTGGATCTTTGTTAAATGTCCCAACGAGGCTTGGATTGTTCCTCCACGACTTTATGTCACTTGGATCGTCTCCAACAAAGTCGCCGCCGAATGTGTATGCAAGGGTTGCCACGTCTAGTAGTACACCATTAGAAACAAGTGGTATTGCATCATGTGAGTGGTTGAAGCTCGGGGTAAAGGGAGAACGAAATGGAAATGAGAATATCGAAAGCTAGACTTACTTGCTCCTGGGCATGCATCGCAATAGGACATTAAAGTGGCAGAGCCTTCAAGCTCGGCTTCGGAGGGACAAGTAGAGTCATCTTTGGACCGTATAAAGCATCTATCAACAGGAGGCTGTACGTGACAAACGGAGTATAAGAACAATTGGAAATTGAAATGATATTGACGGAGCATAGCAACAACAGCATAAACTAACCTTAAAGCCACGCCGATCATAGGTGTGAAATGCTCCAAAGTTATGCCTGGGTAAAAATAGCGTCAATAGGTATTCTGCTTGAGTAAAAGAACGCTAGACATTTCAAACAATAAAGATGTACTCGGACGACTCTTTCATACTCACCCGACTTCATGAGCAAATACACTCGTATCCCAAACAGTCGCATAGTTCAACGACATGAAATTACCCCGTAAATTGGGACTTAGACCATACCCGTGCGTCGATGAACAAACCGATCCAATATAAGCTATACCGCCATTCAATTGTTTCCCCAGTATAGCATGATGCAAGTCCACGTCCATGCCACGTCCATCCTTGTAATGCCATTCGGATGAAGCGTACGTTTCAGTCATTGTGTCTAAAGCTGATCGTGAGTCGGTGGCATTCTCGTATAGCCTCGATACCTCAATGTGCGCAACGGTGAGTCGAGTGTCCACTTCTTTTTCGTAAACACCCGCTGATGCAGCGGTAACGATGGCGTTGACGTATCGAAATGCTTGGGTTAGGTTGTTGCCGTTTTTGGCAATGAACTCACGATCGATTTCGATGTATAAATCTACTTGATGAGATGGAGTGGAAGGGAAACCAGTAGCTGCATATTGCTTTTTGGCGTGACTGCCGAGTGAGTTACCGCTCATTAATTCGTCGATATCATGTTCATCGAACAGGTGATCATGGTCATGGTCATGGTCATGATCGTGATCATGGCTGTGTGGTTCGTCAGAGAACAGGTTGTGTGATTTGTGGTGATGATCATCTTCTTCATCCTCCACAATACGACGACCGTGAGGCTTATCACCTTCTTTGTGATGACTATGTTCATGAGTCACTTGGCATCTAAAATCTTTCGGTACCTCAAAGTCATCAGCCAGTGAGGCCATCACAGACGAACCACTCATTTGCTGTATATTCATCGCCTTGCCATTCTGCTTCTTTGCTATTCCATGAACAGTTTCGGTTTCGTCATCCACAGATAGCAGTGCGAATGTCGTTGGTGTTGGTAGTTTACCCACCCGAGGTGCAATGCCTTCGTCTTCAACAATGGGCGTTCTATCTTGTACTAAGAACTTGACGCCCAAATCTCCAATGGGGTAGTGTGGCCCGCCGTGTATGGAATAGGTCGTTCTGCTATTCACCGCTGGAGTGGCCTGAATAAGGTCAATCTCGTACTCGTCATCTTCTTCGTCGCCATCATCCACTATCATTGCACTGACTACCGTGATCTTTGGTTGCATATTCCCACCTTCATTTTCCTCTTTCAAATACCGGTGTATGGATTCGTTCGAAGCGAGTCTTCTTCTTCTTCCTTGTTTGTTGACGCCGCCTTCTTCTCTTGCGACGACTAATCGGATGGTCAGAAGATGGAAGGATGCCAATAGCAACAGCATTTTTAGCGGAGATGGTGATGCCATCTTTCTGGAGGAGACCGTAGGTGCCAGTGCCATGATGTTGCTGCCGTCGAGAAGAAGTTAGCCACCCGTGATGCGATGTTGTAGCAAGTTTATGTTGACGCTGCTGCTCTCCTCTGTATGTGCTTGAGTGGTGATGCGGTGCCATTACATGGCAGATGCCGGCTACTGTGTACAAAAAAGGGAAAGAGGTGGGCCACATCCACATCTCATCCATTCTCATAGATTCTCATAGCTCCAGCCCAAAAAGAAGAACTGGGCAGACCGGCCCTGGCGCCATAAATTGAAGTAATTCCGCAGTATGCATGTAGATAGTACGAGAAATGTACCTCTGGCACGTCTCCTTCAGGATTGCCTCTATCGGCCGAATTTCTAGGATAGGTGCAACAGAATGATCCCAATTTTGGCGTGTTAGTTGAGTGGTAACTACAGATTTATCCAGCTGCCCTTTACCTTGTGAGGGTCTGCGCCCATTCCATTGCACACTCGAATACTCCATCGTTTGGCGAATTGTTTGTAGGGCTCATAACGTGGGACCTTGTACGTCATGGATGGCGATGCAGATATGTGCAGACATAATAGCAAAGAGCAAACGCCCTTGACCTCTACTTTCAAAGTCATATTGGGTTTTCATAATGAATAATTAAGTATTCGTAAAGTTACGATAACTTGAAGTACACGCAGTTGATAGACTGGAGAGCTATGCATAGCTATTGTTTGTCAAGGACCTCCATCTTTCTCTCAAACACATCTGGCGTTCGATAGTCTTCACCCAGTGTCCATTCCAAGTCAGAGTTGGCAATTGTTCTTCCAAGCTCGAGACCTGAATCTGTATCATCATTATCAACCATGGGAGCTCCACTGCTAACAAAGTTTGAAACTCTCTGAAGTTTGTAAGGAACTCCTCTCCGGTTGCCGTACACAAATGGCATACTACTTTCACCAGAATCACCTTCACCCTCCTGTTCTTGCTCTTCCAATACTACATCTGGATCATACCCTCTATCGTTAATCCAAAACTCATCTTTCCACAAACTTAATTCATCCTTGATTAATATTCTTTTCCCGGGTATCAAGGAAATTGAATCTACAATGGCCCCCTTTGATCCAGCTTCCATGGTGGCATGGTAGGATTGACCTGGGGGGAGAAGTGCTAGTGCTGGCTGCTTTGAGTCTGGCGAATCTGCAACAACAGTGACGTCACTATTATTGTTTGGAGAATCAGCATACTCATCAGCGTGGAGATAAGAATGCTTCGATGTATCCCAATTTGGATCCCAGAGTACATCACACCCCTCTAGTGGAGATGTCATTGTTGTCATACCCACATTTTGCAATTCATTCCAATCTGCTGCATCGATAATTCCACCATTGCTGTTGTTGTTGTTTTCTTTACACCAAACATTCCATACTTCCTTCCACCATATGCCAGGTTGATCGGAACACTTACGTAGTTGTTGCTCCAAATGAGGCAAGAGTGTATTCAACTTCATCCTCACTGGAAAATCTTCGGATAATGATGGTGGTATCAATCGATATAATCGAAACCGAAATATCGAAAGAGGATTCCCATTGAAATAAAATGCAGCAAGTACCCATTGATTATTTTCATCTTGATGCTTTTTCGTAGTATCATCGCCATCAATCACTGCATTGTTGTATTGAGGACATGGCACTAATGTACAATGGATATGCTCGTGCCCCCCTCCTTCTCCAGGTGTCAAGCCATGCACCCGATCTTGAACAACTTGATTGTAATTGTCGAAATCTCCTTGAAATTGTGAGAGGAGATATTTGTAGTAAGTGGAAGCGCTGTTTGCATTCCTGGTGACTGGGGAATCCGTGGCAGCATCGTTTGATAATGCTTGGGCACGCCTAGTTGCGCTTCTTGCTGAATGGCTGCATCGAACATTCTTTCTCCCGATTGTTGTCGGCTGTAGCCGATGCCGATCATACGAAGAAGCGATGCGAGGACGCAGCGGCACGGACGAGAAAGCCGATACTGCCACACTATGCGCACATAATGATGTGACTATTGTTAACCCCAACTTCATCGCAGATGAGCAGCCAATACCAATACAAGATGTCCTCGTTTCTGGGTGGTATTGAGGTATTGTATTGACATCATTAAATCATTATGTTCCTCTCCGTCGCTACTTTCCCGCTACCGCCACGTATGCTAACGAACGACGTATTACAGTAGTTTATCTTGTGGTCTCGCGTCTCGCGAACCTCCTACGAAACCAAAAGTCTCAGAAGCCAAAGCCAAAAGCACCCTACGCTCCAACATATCTCGAGAGAGTCTTCACTATTCTCGAGGCACGATAATGATTGCTTTAGCGCAACAAAGCATTCTTCCGTCCGTCCGACGGGCCGTGGCCATGCGGCAATCAGTCGCTTCACTCCGATGTTTAGCGGCAGTTTCCTCTCCTCCAAAACTGGTCATTCCTGTTGAGTTGATCAGCGATACGTTATGACCCAACGGGTGAGAGGCTTCTTGCATATAATAAATGATTATTCTCTCTTGTACCATAATATTGCATTCCCGTGATAATACGCACTCACTCTTTAATCTTTATATTCGCTCTTTACATAATATTATGATAGGTACATTGGAAAGAAGCATCTTCAAACAGCAATGCGACATGTTCTTTCCAAGCCATTAAATGCTGAAAGTCCATTGGCATTTGCAGTTGTTCGAGTTCCTTTCTTCCTTGAGCCAGATTATGATGAATCCAAACCATTCATTGAGAGTAATAGAAATAGGTTGGTGAAGAAGTGGGGAGGAAAAAGGGGTTGGGAGGAACAGAAAAATCGTCATGAGTGAGTGTTGCATTATTTGTTCCATTTCGTACATTGCGTGAGAATGAGTATACTCAACTATCAGGTTTATTTACATAACATCTTATTAGTTTGAAGGGGAGGGGTATGGCTGCCGGGATTCCTCATTTCAACTTGGATAGGCTGACAAGCAACACTATGGCATCGCATAGGCTCATCCAACACGTTGGTAAGCGCTATGGGTTGAATGTTAGCGAGACTCTTTATGATCGTTTGAATGTGTGAGTGCATACTTAATGATGTAATGAACTTTGTGACTGGTTGATGTCAATGAAGAGTCTGACAACTAATGTCTGGTTTGTCTTGATATATTATAGGTATTATTTCGTTGAGGGTCACGCCCTCAATGACAAACCACGCCTGGCGAAGGTGGCAGCAGAAACGATTTCTGAGTCACTTGCGCAAGACAGCTCAACAGGTGAGGCACCAATGAAGGAGGAGGAGATATTATCATTTCTCAATGGAAACCAAGGTAAACTTGAGATCAAAAACGCATTACGTACTTTGCAACAACTCGGTGTCCATGGGATACCCCAATTCATTATCGAAGGTTCGAGAATTGTGGATGGCGCTGCTGGGCCAAAGACTTTCATACAAATCTTTAGAGAGATTGAGAGGAGAGGGAAATGTGAGAGAGGGCCCGTATTTGGAGATATTTTGGGGATTAGTCAAGAGATTCTGAGGAAAGGAAGCCATACGAGAGAGACTTTATTGCTGGATAAGGCTGAACAAATGGCATAAATGCTTGTGTTGCAGGATGTTTGATGAATGTCGTTTATATAAAGTCGTGCTCAATGCTATTGCATCCTTCAATGGTAATACTTAATGACGGATCGGCCAAATACCACAACTGATGATGTGGTAGGTTTATCCTGAAGAGATGATACCATCTGAGGAGGAAAATGGCTAGTAACAATGATATAAAGCGACGCATCAACACGAGCCAGGATATTGAATAGTTGATTCCTGTTGAAACAATACTAGCATAATCTAGTACTATAGCTGCACATTGCATGAACCTCTCATTGGGAGAAACACAGTGCAGATGTAGAAGGCAGGGGGTAATGATCTGGAAATAGAGGCTTTACGTTGGCTTTATGCGTTCAGCGATTATGATTACTTGCTGCTTATAGTTTCCACGTGCCAACTGATTTACAGCCCCTAACCATGGTTGTCACCATCAACTCTCTCAGCATCATGGTTGCATAACACCCACTGTCCAATTCAAACGTAAACCGTGCAATTTTCACCACTGGATCCTCAGAAGCCTCAGATTTGTCCTCTTCCTTTTCAGAAACATTATCCCATTTCAGGTTGTTGGCTCTTTGGATAAGTTTCCGATAGCTTCCCTTGGCTGTTGCTTCAGGAATACTGTCTTTGCACAGTTCAACACCATCATCGCGGAGAATGCGGAGATAAAGTTCACCTATCGCATTCGATGGATATTGCATCTTGTATCCAGGAAGCGGGAGAACTATTTGAGAGATGTGTACAGTTTCGGGATCAGTGACCACCTGCACGCCTGCACTGTCTTCGCCATCACTGCTGTTGTTGATATATAAATCGCCTACAACAGGGCGCAAACCCCACATTTTAATCCTCTCTGATGCTATCCTATTCCAAATGTATGATTGATACCCGTGTATCCAAAATGTTCGTATATTATGAGGAACGCACCGGACAGCTCCCAAAGCATCGCCATACCTCAACAAACCTTTCACCAAGTCTCTTTCCCTAACCATTACATTTTTGTTCTTTGGGAATGCCTTTAGCGTTGCCCGTGCATCACCTGTATCCTTCCACATCTTTCGTGCATTTATTTCTTCTACTCCTGGACTGTACACCTGACTGGATCGGCCGGCCATGATCAAATCGATTGCCTTGGAAAAATCGTGCTGGAGCATGGCCCTTCCAACATCAAAGGAGCGCACACCTACGCGACTTCTAAATCCAGCATCACCAACACGTTGCTCTCCATAGAAGTTGATGAATCCGAAGTCATTAAGGCGTTTCACTTGTGAATCGAGGTGAGTGGAATTGACAGGGATAGTCTGTTCCTTCCAAGACTCTTCCCCTTCCACCTGCAACCGTTGCACTCGCTTGATATCTCTTAATGTAATCTCAAAACGATCTAACACAGATTTACAAGAGAAGGTTTTGTCAGTAACTCTGACGGGATGCAAAACATGATAGCACCACATAATATAGCTTGCATAACATTATTCACTCACTCCCCAGCAGCTTTCCGGGATCTAGCAAGGCGTCTGCACCTTTCACCTCGACAAAGTTCGACAGCTGAACCCGGCTCCCTAAAGAATGATTGGCACGCTGCGCTCTATTCAATTCAACGTTACGAAGTGTACAGTATTGGTATGTGATGGCCTGCATGTCTTTAATCCCTGCAAGACCAACATCGCCAGCACGGCATCTCAATGCATGCACTACATTTTTCATAGCAACTTGGTGCTCGCATTGATGTTTTCGGAGGACGCAGAAGATTGCAGTGATATCTGAGCTCCTCTTTGATCCATTTGCAACTCCATTGGTTCGCTTTCTCTTCTTTTGAGATGATGACTGTATGGCGTTGCGAGACCACTGGACAACTACTGCCGTTGTCTGTTTCGAATCCTTGTCAGTATAATCTAAAGAAACATCATGTTTTGTTGAAGTATCGAATTCTCGTCGTCGACTCGAGGAAAGACTTTGGTGTATTGCACGCCTCTCGGTCCTTGGTAGATCAGGCCGCAACCTAAGCAGGACGAGTCCTTGGGTAGAGTTGTTGCTTTCTTTTTTGTCGCCGTCGGATTGTTGTGATTTTTCTGGCTCTTGTCCCGTGCCACACTTTTGTTTGTTCATCTTCCCTCTGTTGCGATAATTTGGCTTGTCCCTTCTACTATTTCCCTCCCCACCCAATGCAGGCACAGGGCCATTGCTTCGGAAATTGTAGAGTAGAAGCAAATCTTCCCGTGGATTTGCAAGATATGGGGCAATAGAAAAGAATGTGTCGTCGACTAGAGCACAAACCCATGATCTGCTGACAGAATTGATTTGATGTTTGACCCCGGCATCTTCGTCCTTTGCGTTTGAAACAATGGCATCGCCTTCGCTTCCCTTACCTGGCGGACCTACAGAGGAGGCTTCAGATCGAAGAAGAGGAAACGCTTGGCGCAGGTGCTGGTGCAGTAGTCCCCAATCTTCAGGTGAGTTTTTGAACAGCTGAGCAGTGGGTATCCAGACTGTGTTCTCCATGTTGGCACGATTTCCATCAGTCTTATCACTATCTACGACATCACTAGCGGCTTTAGAGTTTATTGTCTCAAGAGTCAAGTTTTGAAGGTCTGTGAGACGCTGCAGAAGGGCATCAGCTGCAGCTTCTCGCTCTTCCTGTAATGCTTGATCTTCTCCATCTCCAGACACATTCCAATGACAATTAATCAAGATTCTTCTCAATCCCTCCATGGGGTTTGCATCCAAATCTTCGTCATTTTGATTTTGTGGGGTCAATGCAGCAGATTGCAATGTTGGTGGCATCGGTGCTTTTGGAGGTAATTGAGCTGACGATTTATGTGAATCCAAAGTCGAATGATCAAGTTCGATGATATCTTCCGTTCTTGCTTTTTTGGCGAATGATGTGGGTGTCAGATCATTATCTGCATCAATATTTTCCTCCGAAAGTTCTTTCGTCTCATTTTGGTTAACATGCCGTTCTTCGCTCCCTACATCCATGCCATCTGATCTCTTCTTGGATTGGATCTCGTCCTCTAGACCCGCAATTCCACGCGACCACCCTGGCCTTCTACTGTATTTGTTGGTGCTATGTTTGGTATCATGTGACTTTTCCTTGCCATTGTCATTCTCGTCGCCATTCTCATCTACGTCAGAAAGATGAAGAGGGGCCCATCCTATCTCGCGAACAATGAAGTCTTCAGGTGTAGATTTAATATTCCCGACGATTTCCCATGTCACAATTTCTTTCGAACTCTGATTTGACGGGGATGATGATGGCGCATCAGAGCTAACACCATTCTGCTGGGCCTCTTCAACTGGATGCGGCGGCAGTGGATGTGGAGGCGGGCACACAAAGACAGGGCCGATGCCGACAGTGGATAGGTGGCGATGAAGCGGTGGAAGTTCCCACGTCATTGTTGTGTAGGTCGGTTTGGTGCAGGTTTTAGTATTATGTTTCTAGTAATGGTTGAGGTGATGGTGATGTGAGGAGATGTTGTGTTGGAACTCATTCAGGCTAACTTTAGATTGACCTAGTTGTTGATTCCCGCCAAAATATATATGATAATCACGCGTGACCGTACTGTATTCACGTGACTTGTCACATGTGATCTTCCAGATC
>JALLAU010001222.1:0-10614 GCA_036939495.1 Thalassiosira hispida
CCAACTTTTGCCGTACTCGAGCATCAAAGTCGTCCAGCTTTCTTCGTGATTCACTTACTTCATCCCCCAGTGATGAGCTACGTTGCCTGGTGAGAATAGGCTTACTCTTTGGTCCTTGCAAATCCCCGTTACCTCTACCAGGAGTCCTGCATTTAAACCTTTCTACTTCCAACTTCCTTTCCAGTAAAGCCTCGAAGTCGTCTAGATTTCTCTGCGATGGTGTATCGGAACCTCTTCTTTTCTCTCCTGTTGCTATGGGCTGATTTACTCTTGTAGATCTGTCATCCTCTCCGCTCCCATCACCTCCTTGGGTGCTCTTTTTTCGAATTCTCTCCTCAAGCTTTTCCAATGCTGATAGTGAATCGTGGGATTCACTGCGCTGAATGTTGGGTGGAGTTCTGATTTGTTTGCCCTTTCTTTCTTCCAACTTTTGCCGTACTCGAGCATCAAAGTCGTCCAGCTTTCTTCGTGATTCACTCACTTCATCCCCCAGTGATGAGTTACGTTGCCTGTTGAGGAGACTTCCCATATTGGCCTTGGCTCTCAATCGTTCTTCAAAAGAAGACGCAGACTCTTGTGATTCACAATTACTTCTTTTGGCATGGCTGTCTTTGGAGAGCTTTCTACTGATCTTTTCTTCGAAAGGCAGTGATGCAGGACTTCTGCTTCTTTGTCTTCCCCTTCCTCCTTCCAGCTTCCTCTGCAAACGAGCGTCAAAGTCCTCAAAATCATCACGTTCTCTGCTACTCAATTTTCTGTGTATCCTCTCCTCGTAAGACTCCAATGCTGATAGTGAATCATGGGATCCACTGCGCTGAATGTGTTGAGGGAGTAAACTCCTTCCGCTTTGTATGCCCTCTCTTTCTTCCAACTTTTGCCGTACTCGAGCATCAAAGTCATCCAGCTTCCTTAGTGATTCACTCACTTCGGCCCCCAGTGATGAGCTACGTTGTCTGTTCATGAGGCTTCGCCTATTGGCCTTTCCCCTCAACCTATATTCAAAAGAAGAGGAAGATCCTTGAGAGTCCCCACCACTTTTGTCCTTACCATCGGGCTCACTTCTCTTTTCTGTTACACGCATTTCAAAAGCATCCAATTGGGCAAGAGAAACGCTACGCCTGCGTAACCCTTCGCCACGTTGGTTAGTTGTGATAGCAGCGTTGTCACGATTCACATTGCTCCGTGAGTTTCTTGTGAAATCCTCATGAATCTGAATCTTTCCATCTAGCCAGCCCTGGTTGGCATTTAGCACGGTCGCTTCTTCCCTATGCTCAGTAGCACGATTGTCATGAGAAATTCTGCTCGAGCCAACTATTTCGCCAAAAATATTCCTCTCTGTACCTGAGTAGTAAGCAGGCAGCACATCAGGCTCATCTTTTGAATCAATTGTTGCATCGAGATCCACTCTAGTCACAACTGGTCTTTCTCGAGTGATCACAGCTGCACCTGTTAGATCTTCAGCCAACCGTGAGTCGGTTTCTTCTTTCTCTTCGAATCCTTCATCAACTTCTTTGGATCTCTGCATGCCCTTGTAGAAAACAAATCCTGCAATGAGAAGAACAACTACTGAGCAAGTGATGATAGCTGCAATACTCGCAGCCCTAGACGTTGGGTTGGGCACAGACTCAGTTACAACTTGTGTAGGATTGGACTTGGATCTATCTGGCTTAGGTGTGGGGGCTGGGATTGGAAGAACTTTCTTAGTCTCTACTGTTGACCCAGAGACCGCAGTAACTTGTCGCTCTTCAATGTTTTTTATCAGATTTCCCCCCTGGTCGGTATTGATTGAGTCCTTCAACAGAAAAAGAGGCCAAGAGGCAGTGATGTTATGATTTTCTATTCATGGGACCAAGATGTGACAGCAATCTAATGCCATCCAGACCTGTCGAGAATTCTTACCTCTACAAGAACACCAAATTGTTCCTCCCGTCGGGCTTCCTCGACTCTATTGGCATAGGTGTATTCCGCGGTAACTGTCATCTCAACATCTAAGGTGCCTATCTCAAACTCTGTATTTTGCACCCGCCTCCTCAGCCGTGTCTTGAAGGGCAGCCGAATCTGGTCGGATGTGGGAATATCACGGGACTCAAAGGGAACGAACTTAAACTTATCACAGCTAACAGCAAGAATGGTGTAATTCAATAGGTATGAACTCTCAATCAACTGTTCTTCGACGCCATCACAAAAATGAGCTCTGTCCTCTAATTCGACGAACCTCGCATTGCTAAATGTTATGAGTTGGTCCGATCGAACAGGTTTTGAACCAGCGTACGAAGCGGTGAGATTGCCGGATGTACGATTGGCGACCTGCAGGATCCACCATTTGAGCTGTCCAGGTTCGATTAGCCGGCTGTGTTCAAAGTGCAAATGAAGTTGAAATCGACTGCACACATTGGCGTAGTTTTCAGGTTTGTTATCCGTAATGCACATGACATCTGGTGGGGCACACTTGTGTTAGATATAGAGATCTTGAGTTATTCATTTTTTGCTTCTGGTATTGTGGTGTACTTACTAGATGCGTTCATCATTTCAACATGTGGCTTAGGATTGTCACAAAAGTCTAAGTCGTACGCCTGCACAAGAGGATATAATAAATCTGATGTATTCTTGAATAAAGAAATAAACGATTGTGTCGCATTGCCAAGTATGTCTTGAGAAAGAAGCTTCACTTGATCCACACCATCTATCAAGGGTGGATACCAGATATCAAACAAAAACACGTCCATTGTCAGACAATTGTAGAATGTCGAAGGCGCATCACTAGGATACTGGCTCGGCGAGACTGAAGGGTGATGGGATGGAACATGACTTGGAGTGAAAGATGGAGCTTTAGAAGTTGATGGTTGAATAGATGGTCGGTTACTAGTAATGACAGTTGGCGTTGAACTCGAGCTGGGATACATCGAATGGGATATTGATGGTTTTGATGACGCTGTCGGTGAAGATGTGGAAGTTGGATTAGACGTGGGAGAAAATGTTACTGGGCGTTTTGAAGGAGCGGAGGTAGGAGAACTGGGTTGTACCGACGGTTGACGTGTTGGTGACAGCGTTGAGGGTGATACAGAAGGCGGAAAAGTTGGAGAGGAGGTTTGCTTTGATGCAGCTGCAGCCGCGGCCGCAGCTGCAGTCGTTGGTGCTCGAGTTAGCGAGGTCGTGGGTTCCCCGGTCGTGGGAGAGGCTGATGGAGGGCATGTAGCCAGACTAGACCAAATTTTTCCAACAAATCTTGCAGGGGAATAGAATACCTCAAGCAGTTCCTGTGTAATATTATCTAATCCAGAGGAATCCGAGAATATGTCCTGGAAGTCATAGAACTCGAAGAGCTGAGAACATTTATGATACACAATGAAGCCTCGGAAGAGCAGAGCACAATGCGCACATAGCAAAGGAAACAATCGATAGATCTCACTTACCACTCTGCCCACATACATTTTCAACCCTCGGTAACCACTTGACAGTATCACAATTCCATCGTCGGTCTCCCCCTTCCCCATCATATTGTCCTCATCTATGGCCATGATATTCGATGAAAACTTTATATGAAATGATTTGACAGTCCCCGGCGCTACGCTCACGCTAGCACTTCCTCCAAATGAAGAAAATGGCACCAGTGAGGATCCATCCTCATCCTCTGTGAAATCTGTCAACTTTAACTTTTCCCCCCAAGCAATTCGCTGCCAGGCCCCGGTCCCATCGATCCCCAATGCCGTGCTGACTGACACAGATCCATTCTCTCCCCTCGTCAAGTAGAACCCATCCATTTCATACACAGCAAAATCAAAGTCCAAACTGGTATCTAAGTAAACACTTAAGCCTGAAATATCCACGCCCTGTGTCCCATTATTTTCGAATGAGAATACCAAAGCCCTGGCCATTGTGGTGAGGTTGAAAACATTCTCGCGGGGTAGGGTTGTGAGGATGTCTTCGTGACATCCGTCGTCGACACGTATCTCGGCCAGTTGCCGTTGCTGCGGCTGTTGTTGTTGTTGTATCTGCCGGATATCATCACCTCCCTGGTTATTGAATGGTGTGTGAGCCGGGTTGGATGGCGACGAGACCTTCTTGCCGATGGACGACGGCGCAGCAGTCTCAGTTTGAATATCATAAGAAGCAAATAAAGTCGCTAACAGCAAAAGTATAAGCAGAATAGCAGAACGAAATTCTCGCAATGCGGCAACAGGGCGCCGACGCAGCATGTGGATGTTTTGACGGACTCAATGAGTGTCGAATCAATTATAGCATGACCTCTTCAACTTCAATAGACTGCAGCTGGATGAGCTGGATGTTATCATGCTACTCTGTTTTATGTTATCGTGTTCCTGTCTGCTTGAGTAGCTGTTGAGTCATAGGAAGACGTTGAAGTTGTCCCGTTTTCCCTCCGCTCCGTAGTAGCGCGCCGCGGGGAGGGAGAGTGGTACGTGGTACTCCTCTACTCTGTGGTATCTTGCCACGATCATTGTGCGTTCTTGATGGGATGCATTGTAATGTAGCATAGCGCGCACGCGCCTGAGATGCATGCGGTTTAGGCAGGTTTAGGCGCAGGCTGGTCTGGCGCGCAGCGCGCGTCTCGCGCAGGTTAGGGTTTGGGCACATGATTTTTTGGCGGCGGCTGTCTCGTCGCATCATGCATGGGGTGTCGCGTCCAGAGACTCTTTCTATACCGCTACGACACGTACTGAGTGTCGAGAGATACATACCTTTTATACCACTAAGACACCTACCTATTGAGGCTCTTCCTGCTTACCTATCGTATCGTAACCTACATATCGTATCTATCTTCTTTGGGTTTATTTAGCGGGGCATGCCCGCCAAATAAAAATAACCCGAAGCCAAACATGCAATCAGAAAGATCGCGTTCGCCTATCCAAATCCAACCTCCAACTCCTCCTCCACTCCAACCTACTCCAACGCCAACGATCAGCAAGCAGATCACCGCCCGCTTTGCATTCGCAAACATCATTGGACCTCGCTCCAGCGACACAGTATATCGCAGCCCAACTACCCATAAAAATGGCGGAAAGGCGAGGAATCAATGACAAATCTTCGAAGAGGAAAATACGGATCGGTGTAGGTCATATTCTACTCACATTATTTGCATTCACATTGGTAATTCTATTTACCACGGCACGTTTGGTGCGTCGCAATGGCGTTGAGAAAACAAACCACGATATTTTGTTGAGCCAACAGAATTCTTTGGGGGTGCCTCCGCCACCAGGGCGCTCTGCTCAGGTCGAAGAAAGCAATGTCATCAAAACGAATAATGATGCAGGGGGGTCTTCAGAGAACTCATTCCATTTCATTGTTAGTTCAGATTGCACTTCATATCAGCGATGGGAAACCTTGACTCAACTTCACTCTGCCCAGAGCGTCCATCAATGCGGTAGGTTTACATGGATTGTATCAGGATGGTAAGTTTCGTTCTTATTTCTTATCATTAGAATCACATTCATCAAGAACCACTTGAGTAACAATTTGCTTTTATTGGTACTTGTATGCATCATTAAGCCTCGAGGAAGGTGCAGGACACCTTGGCAAGGGAAAGGGGGGCGCCAAATCTGATATTTTAACACATGCATCATTACTGGAGGAGGTGGAACTACACTTTCCTCATCTCACTATATCCAACCACACTATTGCCAATGGAATCGGACGAAGTGCATCCGTGGCACATACTCACGATGATGATTGTTCTATTCTTCATCCACATGTGCATTTTACCCCTGATTATGCAGATATGTCCGTTTATGGAGGACAATTTGCCAATGGTAAAAAGAAGAGAACATTTCTCAACCGTAAGGGAAAGGTTATGAGTGGAAGTTATGGCAACACTTACAAATTCAACAACAAACCCAATGGTGTGTGTGTGCGCAATAAGTTTACCGACTCTTGATTTTTTACTCTGCATCTTGCTCACGCTATGACACGGGAATTATAACCTTCAATCATTCTCTCCAGGACTGCATCACTGGGCAGAGAACTTTTTCGCCCAAGATGATCGTCGAGATGAAGCCATTGTATTGATTGATCCAGACTTTCTATTCTTGAAAAAGTTTGTCCTCCCGAAAGATACTCCGCCAGTGCTGCCTGGAAAACCTGCTGCAGCCAAATATGGCCTTGGTGGGCAGGTAAGAATAATAATTTGGATTATTGTTATATTTTCTATCCTTGATTTACATCTCTTATGGAGAGCTCTTTGGTCAATATTTTATTGATCCATTCATTCCACACCAGTTCTTGGATTTCAACTTGACGCATATATGCAACCAAGCGCCTACACTTCAGAGAGTGAAAGATTCGTCAGAGTCAAAAGTATGCCCATTTGTTTCCGTAACAAATAGAGATGTGAACCAATACTATTCTGCTGGCCCTCCCTACATTATACATATTCAAGATGTACGTGCCTTGTCGAAACGATGGCTGGATCTAGTGCCTCCGACGTATGATTTTTATCCACTACTCTATGCTGAAATGTTTGCCTATAGCATGGCGGCTGCAGATTTGGATTTGAAGCACAATTTAATCAAGGGGTTATACGCAGGCTGCATGACAGGGTGGCCGCATACCGACGGAAAAAGAGAAATGGAAGCATTGAAGACATCAGCTAAAACTTATGCAAGGTCAATCGAAGATTCGCCAGATGGGAGTGTTCAAAGTGATCAAGGGGCATCTTCCTGTTTCCTTTCTCCGCTCTCTCCTCCGCCATTTTTGCATTATTGCTCTCGCTACTCATTTGTCACTCCATATCCAGCAGAAGAAAATGCTCAAAGTGGTACGACGCCAACCTATCATTTCTTTGCAAAACGAAGGGTGGATGATGATGTCTTGGACTGTGACCATCATGGGAATGCAATGGAACCATTTATTTCCACAAAACCAGAGAAGATGGAAGGAGGGCAAAAGGATTGGAATGTCCTAGCTGTTTGCGCTGCAGTAAGGGCAATTAACTTTGCAAAGAAAAAGGGATGTGAACTTCAATTAGTAGATAGTGGGCTTCCTGATGACCTAATGTAGATGGCACCAGTGTTGAGGCTAGAAGGTCTAACATACTGTTTCAACTGATCTCGGCGTCAAAGGCAAAAACATCCAGCACTAAAATACGCTCTTCACACACATCAAATCCTCAATGCATGTTCATTATGAGCTTCATTTTGAATAACCGAACATGCATAATAAAATATAATAATATCAGGGCTAGCATTTTATATCTACTTCATAATAGAGGGCTTTTATGCCTGCTGCTCGCTCGACCAGGATGTGTTTGAGCGGAGTGAGATGCTCTCAGGATACTCGGATCCTCTACTCACTCCCTATTCCCTTTTCAAGCGGTAAGGCCAACGCAGGATATGTGTAAGCATATCTTGCTCAAAGGAACCATTCTGGGAGGGACGGCGTTCATTGCACCGGGGTGTTCCTTGCCTATTCTTTTCTATCTTTTGGAGCCCGCACCATCAGTTATTGGAAAGATAATGTGGAAAAAGGAACCAGTTGGCCACGGCATTTTGACTTTCGCTCGCGTACTCGTCACCTCTACCTATAACAAAAAACACTCCTTCTATGATGTAATGCATTTGCTTTATTTATTTCGCATGGTCACAGAGAAGGGCATAATTAATGTATCGTACCAAGATCATACGCACGAGGTGAAGCTCACATGCAAATGATACCGCAAAAGCGAAGGTGAATGGTGGTGCAAAAGTAGCAGTACTGGATACAGCTACTAACAAAGCTAAGAAACGAAGTGATATTTTTCATGGAAAATAGTCCATCTATCTTTTACCCTATGCTTGAACTATTTTCAATCTTTTTTCTCGTATGTGCAAATAAAACTGCCATAGGCGGTTCTAACAAAATCTTAAATATAACATAATATAACGAAGCATCATTTTCATGCTTCTGATCACCCTGAAAGCCATCTAGCTGCAAGAAGTGCAACAGTCACAAGAAACTTCTGTCAAACAGTCCAATTGCAGTTTGTTTAGGTCACCTTCTGTCCGGAGAGCACAGATCTCAGGCCCAACTTGTCCCGTAAAGTTGTTGTAGGAGAAAAACCCTTGAGCCAGCAGTTGAAGTTGGCCCACCTCTGCGGGGATTGCTCCCTCGAGAAGGTTGTTATTGAGTCGAAGAACCGTCAGATTGTTAAGGATCCCAACTTGAGTAGAAAGCGTTCCAGTAAGTCTGTTGTTGTTCAAATGCAGGAGACGAAGGTCGGACAAGCCATAAATCTCGTCAGGCAATTCTCCAGAGAGAATGTTTCCACCAAGATTAAGAATCTCTAGACTTCCGAGAGACCCCAACACAGTTGGGATGGTGCCAGAAATACCCCCCCCCTGCAAATGGAGATACCTCATGTTTTCCAAGCTAGCCATCTCATCAGGGATGGTTCCAGCCAACTTATTCGTCTCAAAATCAATTTGATCCAAGCAGTAAGCAAGGTCAGGTGCGGGGCTATCTCCATGACAAGCGACCCCTCCCCAGTTACACTCGTGGGCGGGCGTCAACCACGCATTAGTGTCAAGGCTGCCAATGCGATCATTTGTATATTGACGCGTGACAACACGGTCGCAGTCATTGTTGGCCTTGGAAATTTCTTCCTCGCAGTCATAGTCCTTGGGGGCACTGCACTTTTCCCACTGATATCCTTGGGAGCTGAAGTAGAAGACTGCCAAGACGTAACGTTGAATTGTATGGCAAGTGTTAGGATCGTTGGGACATACCATCATCATGTCATGGTTAATGATCCAATCAAGTGCGAGAGATTGAGGAGATGCAGGATTGTCAAAGAGAGCAGGGTCTGAAATGGTGGAGTAGAACTCCCTCAAGTCTCGTTCTCTGTCACAGGGACTGTCAAAATTGGAGATGAAGGGAAGATACAAAAAAGACAAAATTATGAGTACAGAAACCTGATCAATACAGGCCCTGTATATACGAGAATAAAAACTCACAGGATACCACATGGGTAGGGATAGGATGGTGACTGCGAGGGCAAGTCCGTTGGTTGTTCGCTCGGCGAGAGAGTGGGCGATACAGTTGGAGCAGGAGTCGTCGGGCTTGACGATGGTGATGGCGTTGGCTCCTTTATGAATTTACATTAGCAGAGTGAAACATTATTTGAGAAAAGAACAACATTTATGTATTGTAAATCTTCTGTCAAGAGCACACTCACCTTCGTAGGCATGTCAGTAGTTAACTGGGGACCAGTTGGCTTCTCGGCTGAAGGGCAAGGTGTAGGTTTCTTGGTTGGTGAGGGTTGAGTCACAGTGATGGTGATGGTAGCAGTATCGCAACATTCCTCCTCGTTGCAGGTCATGTAGTCACAGTGATCGATGCCTATGAAGCCTTCATTTGGTGTGTATGTGACGGCTGTTCCACTGTATACGATGGAGCAGGTACCATTCATTGCAGCAGTCGGAATACTAACAACTAAAATTGTATTGATGTCATTGCTGAGAATGGGGATGACGATTGGAGCATCGACATCGGTCGCTGGGTCGGGGTCATCAATTGCGTCAAAGGCCTGTCCAGGACAGATGGTTGGAGATGGTGTCACTTCTCTAGTAGGTGTGGGCGTAGTCGGAATATTAAGAGCCGTTGGCTTCTCTGTTGGGCTAGGAATGGCAGAGGGGGACTTAGACGGAACAGGGGATGGTTCCTTGGTGGGGGTTGTCTGTCATAGAGTTGAAAAATATAAAATAGATGGAATGATGAGATACCTTGCAACCACCTAAGCGAAAAGGATGAAAAGAAATCACGCACCGTAGTTTTAGGGGAAGGTGATGGAGTGGGAACAGGCGTTGGTTCCTTGGTTGGGTTTGCCTGTTTACTAGGGCTATTGGTAGGTGAGCGAGTGGGTTTAACCGATGGCGAGACAGAAGGGCTGGGCGTTGGTTCCTTGCTAGGCATAGCAGTCGTCGGCTGAAATATCAAAGAGAGAAGAGAAGTAGTCAATAAATGTACCATATCCGCCATCAGTCAAGGCTTGCATTGCAAACAGGAGACGATCTCAGCTCAGAAGCATCAAATAATATTCTCCTCACCTCATCAGTTGGATCAGGCGTGGGCTTGAACAAGGGCGAGTTGCTTGGCATGGCATTCGTTGGCTGAAATAATAAAGAGAGAAGAAGTCAATAAGTGCAATATATCAGTGGTGGATGATCTCAACTCCGCAGCATCATATGTATTTTTCTGTTCAATACTCTAGAAGTGACAATGTAGCAGAATCTTCCAATACAACTCTTACCTTGGTAGTGACTGGAATTTGATTCACAGACGGCGTGCTGGTCGGAGAATTCGTCTTCGTCGGCTTTTTACTAGGACCTTTAGTGGGTGAATCGCTCTGCTCTCCCAGGGGTACACTTGGGCTATAAGTAGGAGTGATTGTTGGTCCAGTTACACTGGGGCTTCCAGTAGGCTCTGTTGGCATAGATACTTTAGTGGTTGGAGAGTTGGTCGGGAGGGCTGGTTTAGGATTCGGCTTTTTAACATTGGTAGGAGATCCGCTAGGCATGGGAGTCGTCGGGGCATCAGTTACAGGGCTTAGACTTGGCGAGGCGCTTGGATTCTTCGTTGGCTCCGGAGTGACAGGCGAATCAGTTGCAGGCCTGAGACTCGGTGAAG
>JALLAU010001223.1:0-10644 GCA_036939495.1 Thalassiosira hispida
GTGGCTACTTAGGTAAACTTAGGCAATGCACTCGCGCCGAGCGCACATTGTTTGGTCGCGCAATGCGAATAACGGGGTAACAGCCACGGCTAACTGCATTCAATTAGCCCTAATAAAAAGTGAGATTTGATGAGAAAAGCCAGGATAAGGAGTTGCTCATGGGTCTTTTTTCGTTTTGGAGCGTGATGAAGTGGGGCCCACGGCCGGAACAAGTAATGAGTCTGGCTAAATCAGAGGTTGGGAACGAGCCCGATCAAACAAATTTACTCTCGCCAACAGCATACTCATCTCCACTGCTTTGTTCGATTCTTAGTTTCTTTGCTCTAAGATTTCCGTCAGTACTACATTGCATATTATTTTTGCCGTGCTTATTAGCACTGTGTCTGATGCATCCTTCTCCTTTGACGGCTTGGTTGGGGCACCCTTTGTGGCTACATCTCTTGACCTGAGCACTGTGTTGGACACATACTCTCCTTCGTGATGGCTCAGTTGGAACACCTTGCATGGCTACAATTCTTGACCTGAGCACCGTGGCTTCTGCATGCACCTCCTTCTTGGGTACTTTCACTGATCACACTGAATCTTATAATGATCGTCTAGATGGATATATCCACAAATACAAGGATCAATCTCATCACACTCCACTTTTTTCCTTCATCAGTGATGCACGCCCAACATATCTCTTCGTATTCTACGTCATGATAAATAATCTGCTTGAGCCTTCGCCTTTTCCTCGAACGAAGTTCTTCTTTGTCTTGTTCCGGTTCCGGTAGAGGTGGTAGCTCTTCTTTATCGGTGCCAGTTTCGGCTTCAGCTTCAAGTCCTGGAGGCAATTCAACCCGTGGTTCACCTGCACAATGATTCATAAGCTTCTTATTATTCTTGAAGTAGTTGACAGAAACCTTTTCAAGATTCATGATTTTTCCAATTGGACCATTGTAACATGAAGCAATTTCCACATTACTATCTCCTGAATTGTTTGCCATAATCAATAACTTTGCAGACATCTATCCGCAGATGTTTCGTCAGAAAACGTAAACGTCTCTGTTCCATTGAGATCACAATTTGGCCTCAAGTCATGAGAATGTGTCCCGGCGATGTTTTTGAGTAACCCCTCATGCTCCCATCGATCGCAACAACATCACCAGCACATCCATGATATGCATGGACTGTATACTGATACATTTAAAAACACCGGATTCAGCTGTTGAAGTACCAATGACGATGAGCCATTTGCCATCTATGGTGCATGTATGTTGGTGGAACAAAAGTCCTCACTTCTCCTGGTGGGGTTTTAAGACTCGGTTCCGTATTCCGTAATATTCTTGGGTCGAAGAAGATTGCCTGTACGAAGACTGCCTTTATCAAGGTTTGATGCAAAAGCGACGCACACAACATCTAATTTGCTTGAACCCGAAGTTGGAGCAGGTTTATTGATATATCTACCCGGTACTGCTTCAGCAGCATGACCGACGATTTCCCTTGAGATGATGCAATCAATGGCAAGTCGACTAGCGGATCATTGTTCGGCGTCTTGGAACACGGAAAGGGAGATGAGGCACCTAGTTTAGCGGCGGTTGCGGGCGATTCGGCTTGGGCGCGGACATTGCGCACTCCATCAACCTCAATTCTGACGGCGAGATCCACTTTCCACTTGATATTATTCTGAGCTTCTTCCAGCTGGTCCGTCAAGAAGGCAGCGATACCGAAAAACAAGATGCAATTGATGAATAAAAAAATGGAGCAATGCAATGCTTTTTGGGATTTTCCCGCCATTTTCATTTTTTCCTGGTGCACAAGTGTGCACAAACGCAAAACAACGCCAACAGATATCTAGACAACAGATAAAACGAGACAGAGGCGATGACATAATTTCCACCATGAGCAAAGCAAAGGCCAAAACCAGCCGGAAATACAGTCAAAGGTACCCCCGAGGCGTCAGCGTCGACTTCCGAACCTTATCAACGTCGACGCAACTCGCCTACATTGGCCATTATGGCATCCCCATCTCGGCCGAGGCTCCTCCCAGCGAATTGGGCGTAGCCGTCGCGCAACATTTCGAAACAGTCGACATTAATGAAGATCTGGCCGTTGGTGGCTTCCTAGCCCGTCTCGAGACCGGGGGAAACGATGATCCAAAACCTACCCCTTCGCCCAACAATCTCACCGCCAGCGGATCATCTACTAGCGGGATGAAGGCCCTCTCCATGGCAGCCGATCAGCTCCTCGCCGACTACGTCCGTTCCACTACCCACTTTGACGGACAGGCCTTGTCTCCCACGCGACGCAAGTGGAAGCGACGTAAATTCGCCGCCAACCAGGGCGATCAGGTGGCGGCGAAGGTCACCAGGACGGACGAGAATGGATCCTGGATTCTGGCATATGTATTGCGCTTCTATCCCGAGAGCGAAACGTACGATGTGCAAGATGAGGATGATACCTCCAAATTAATCCGCTTACCTTGGAATAACGTCATGAGACTTAGCACGGGGACCGAGGGGTGGTTCGAGAAGGGTGCAGGTGTCATGGCCATCTTTCCCGAAACTACGAGTTTTTACCGTGCAATCATTTCGAAGCAACCGACGTGGACGTCGGGTACGTCTGCAGAGGAGAGCGCGGGAGGCGTTGGGAATGCGCACAAGCCACGTGTTAAAGAAGTGATATTGAAATTCGAGGATGATGAAGATCAGGAGAGCGGGAAGACTCCTCATAGGAGGGTCCCGAGTCGGTATGTCATTCCCGTGCCGCAGCAGTATTTTTACGAGGATGAGGATGATGTGGATTTGACTGCACCGAATACTATGTAGAAAAGAAGAAGTGAGTTATGTTGAAGGGGGAAGAGGAAAACCGCCATGAGAGAGCATAAGTATTAGTGAAGGTGATGTACCATCGACCATGAGAGAATATTTCTCCCATTTATTTGCATATTTTATCAATAGTTGAACTGTTATTTGTTTACATCGCTATCCATTGTGATGGGGATCATAGATTATTAAGCTATTTAATCAACTATCCATTGGATGGGGGTAGGCAATGAAGCTAAAATATTTCGAGATGCACAGGTGGGGAACGAATACCTTACCATCTTGGTATGCTTGCTGAATTACTTGATTGTGCGTGTGACTCGGCCTGCCTCCGGACTCGACTTGTCCTTCCCATCGACAGATCATCAGGATTTTGACAATTCACGTTGTGTGTGTGTGTGATTAAATATAATGGACCTTCGATATTTTTACAGTTAAACATTAGCAAGAGATGAGGGGGGTTTAGCTCCACACCAAATAATTATATGTCTGGCTCTTCATCACTATCCTCGTCATCATCGTCGTCGTCGTCATCACTTTCAAAATCTATATCGTCCAAATCGTCATCGTCCTTAAACAACTCTTCATCAACTTCCAAGGCACTAGTATCATTCTCCATCTCCTCAGCCGCTGCCTCCAACTTCTCAAGATTGAAAACACCCGCCTTATCAGAGAATATTTGAAAGCCTGTTAACCTCTCCTCAATGACAGCTGAGGTATTATGTTTCTTCTCTTTGGCATCCTCGGCAGCCGCGGCAGTCTTTTCTTCTTCCTTGTTCGCTTCCATTTCGGCGCAAAACTTCTCCCACCATTCTGTGAATGTTGTGTCGGTGACGGGTGTCCCATCCTCTCGGCGTTTGCGCACTTCGAATTCTTCCTTTTCGGCTTGGGACATTACCTCCTTCTTCTTTTGGGATTCAAATTGTTGGGCTGCTTGTGCCTGTTTGTTGTTGTTATTTGTAGGTGTTTCAAGTAGAGATATGAATATTAGAAGATGATTCACAAGCGATTACATGGAAGATATTACAATCAATAGCACATATCCAACAAAAAAATGTTGCTCCAGATATTATCCCTCTGTTTCATTCCACGATCATCCACACCTTGTCGGTGCGAACAATAAAATGGCGATACCAACAAAGGGATCTTGTCCACGCAATAATTTTGATTTTGCATGTTTCACCATAATATGTTATTTTGGGGTATATTGCACAATAATGAATGTATTGGCAAACCCCAGAAACTTGCTTCTTACTTCCCCTATCCCCGATCTTCCACAAAAAAACCTTGAGTGCATCAAAACACCAATCGTATAAACCTCCCGGTGGCCGGTTACCCTGTGTCACATTCCTCAGATACTATCTAGCGAAAAAAGATTTATCTTCAACGAAGTCGTAATTGACAACGGTTGCAGATCTATTGTCTTTCCGTTTTCTTCACAGGAGATACACAATCGAAAAATCGTTCCATCCATCCCATCCACCGTGAAATAAATAGTCGCTCACATCAAAAGACATCGAAAACAACAAAACTCACCTCTTTTCTCTTGGCCTCCTGCGCCTTCCTCATCATCTGCGCATGCATACTAGCATCATCCAACCCCTTGACATTATTATCCGCCAGCCATGACCTCACGGCCTCGCACACGGCATATATGGCAGGCATGCCTTCATTGGCCTCCGCCTCCTCATTGGCTACCTGTAATAATTCCATTTTATTATCCACTGATAATCCCTTTATTATTTCTATATCTAATTCGGGTAAAGACTCTTCTGGATAATCCAAGGGTATGGTAGCGACTAATTTTACCATGACGTGATTGGCTGCCTCTTCCTCGTCGGGGTCGTCGCCGCAATCGATGGGGACGAGTTTGACTGCCCAGACGAAGGGTTGGTCGGAGGAGCGGTTTTCGAATGCTGTGTCGAAGATGGCGGCGAGGGCTTCTGCCTCCATTTCCTGTTCTTCGCAGTGATCTGACATGGTGTTTTCTTTGTATTGAAGCTATTGGTCGCCGACAGCAAGAGGTGGTCGTTGCTTGATGCTTGATTGACCTTTGGTTATGTTTAGTTTGTTTATGCTTGTTTTGGGTTGATGTTGAGATGTTGTGCCTGCGTTTATTCCTGTTTATTGGGAGTAGGTAGGTACCGGGACTTCCACGTGTATGCTGCAGAGGGCTCCTCTCCGACACACACCTACCTACCTACCTACCACCTGACACCACCGCACAAAAGAAAGATCCACAAAAGATCTCACAGCATTAGCAGCGCACATCATCAGCGCTCATCCTCTTACAATCCACTCCGATCGCTCCCACACCAACACTACAATGAAGATCACCATGCTCGCCTCTCTCCTCGCTCCCGCTGCGGCCTTCACAAGGTCTTCCGCTCCTCGCTATGCTACCAGGGCTTTCTCCGGCTCGTCCGCTTTGTTTGCCAACCCCAAAGGTGAGCACACTACATCATGTCGTGTCAATGAGGTGTCATGATCTTCGTCTGTGTTCTCATGCTGATAAACCATTCGCCAAACTCACACGCTTCCTCCTCTGCCATCGACTCTCTCTTGTCATTCTACCTATGCAGTCTACTTTGACATGGAAGTAGGCGGTGAGGACGTGGGTAGAATCACCTTCGAACTTCGTGCCGATGTCGCTCCCAAGACGGCAGAGAATTTCCGTCAACTTTGCACTGGAGAGAATGGATTTGGATATGAAGGAAGCCCCTTTCACCGGTAAGAGATTATCAATTACAACAGCCAGCAATGTTTGTGAATAAGCATGTGCCATAGAATTTGATAAAATCAAAATATCCAACCTTTGGCTACTGCTTCGTCACCATTTGCAGTGTGATCCCCGGTTTTATGTGCCAAGGAGGTGATTTCACGAATCAAAATGGAACTGGTGGAAAATCTATTTATGGAGAGAAGGTGAGTTCAATTTTTGACATGCCACTTCTTCGTTGCTTGACATTGACACTCGACCTCAAATATGATGTCTAACCTTGATCATACTCTCTACTAATCCAATCAATACAGTTCGCTGATGAGAACTTTGAACTCAAGGTATGATAATGTGTCCATTTGACGCTCTTTCAGACAAAACCAATCTAACAGAGTCTGTGTAACTCGCTACTCACAACACAGCACGAGGGAAGAGGAATCCTTTCCATGGCCAACGCTGGTCCGGGCACAAATGGATCGCAATTTTTCATATGCACAGCCGACACTCCTTGGTTGGACGGGGCTCACGTCGTGTTTGGAAAAGTGGTGGATGGAATTGAAGTTGTGGATACCGTTGAGGGTGTCGGGTCGCAATCTGGGTCCTGCTCAAAACCTGTGTTCGTTAAGGCTTGTGGAGAGATTACTGAGTAAAAGCTGTTAATTGTGATGATCACTAGATTCCTGAATCAGGTCATCTTTCTACATAGAAAATGAAATGGGACTGAGAGGAATTGACCCTCGATGAAAACTCAACTAAGCTTTGTAACCTAAAACCGATCTGCCTTCTGATGTAATGTAGACATGTACACCGACTTCCAAAGCTCCGACGGGATCTTCGTAATCTCATCAACAACAACCAAGGTTCTTTGAATCGCATGATGAGTAGGTAGGTGTGATTCCAGAATTGATTGTGAAATAGGTTCTATGTATCGCGCAGAAAGTGCACGCAAGACGGCGAAGAAGGAGATAAGTAAATTCTTCAAGAAGATGGGGAAGGTAGATTGGGATCATGAAGTTTAATGTCTTGTGTGATAGTTAATGTTGTGTAAGGAAGTAAAGATGGACATAGATAGTTTTAGTCATACACTGGATCAAATAATGGGGTGAATGGCACATCACATGCACCATTGCCTCTGCTTTCAACTGATTCAGGCACATCAAATAAATAATATCTACACCACATCAGGTAATATGATAGGCAAACAAAAACAATACATGCAATTGCTCAGGCCAAGGTCGAAGGTAATGAATGACCATGGGGATGCGAGGTCTGTGATGGATTTCGACCAGAGCAAGGCGTTTTGTGAACTGGACGACGATCCGATATCTACTGGAGCTGCTACCAAGCGATGGGGAAATCATTTCTGAATGGCCATAAGCCGGGACAACTTTTTATTGTATTTGAGGTTTGCGGAAGCGAAGAAACTGAGTAGTTGCTGAAATCTCAAGACACTATGAAGAGTCGGGCATTATGGTGCCAAAACTAAAAGAATTCAAGCCTTGGTGGATGTCCTGGATAGTGAATCGTATAAATCCTGTTTCGTCATAAAATATCGCAGTGTAGAACGGCACGATGGCTTAATAAGACTGGATATGAATGCGAGAGTGAGCCCAATGGATCTCTACCCTAGTCCACCTTCTGCTAAAACCATATGTAGCGACTCCATTGTTAATAGAAGCGACGGGATGACAATGTGTAACGCAGAACAATTGAACCTTTTATCCCGGAGCAGTTTGAAGCTGTTGGGACGAGGCCATGCTAAGTTAAACTTGAACCTTTTGAGCCTCGTCAACAATGTATATTATGTCCATGATTATGTTTTTGTCACTCATGTAAGCGACTATTTGTGGCAGAAACATGATTGTACATAAACAACACCGCCAAGAGTGCTTTGGCTTAGACCCCATAGTCAAACTCAAACCAACTTGGTTAAGTTGTGGGTAAGAGAATAATAACAGAGGGCGTAGCCGGGGCCCACTGGATGAAATTTGTTACAGATAACATGGTACCACAGTACCACGAGTGTGGTGTCATCCTGTTGACATCTATATCAAGTCTCATCAAACAGATCTAGGTCACAATGGATGGCCATGCTTCCACCTCAAATCACCTTGAAATGCTGCTTGGAAGAGGACCCTCGTATTTTGTTTGAGCCAAAACGGCTGCCTATTGCTTGGTGATACCTCTTGCACATAATGCCGTGGATGACAAGTTGCACAGTGACACGGGAGTATTGTGACATCATTTACACACCTCTACCAAATCCAAAATATCATATTATCATCCCAATGGAGGACGGCGATACTTCCACATCAACTCACATTGAAATGCTCAAAAGGGGGCCCTCATATTTTTTCTGAGCCAAAATGTCTGTCAGTTGCTTCCCACCTCTGACTCGTACATACTGAGATGAATGAGAGTTCACACATTGTCATAAGCGTTTTTTGGCATCCTTTTCAAACTTCTAACAAGACTAATAAAGCTAGGATCACAATGGATTGTGATGACTCCACCTCAACTCACCTTGGAAAGCTATGAAAATGGCCCTCAGATTCGGTTTGAGCTACGGCTGACAATTGTTTGGCACCATTCCATGAGGTAAATCTGCGGGAGCGCTCCCGCCAAAAGGTGAGATTATGGCGGGAAGCCAACTTTTTGGGGCACGGGCCACGGGCCACGGGCCACGGCCAAGACCTGCCAAGACCCCAAAAAGACGTGGGCGCTCTCTTTTACTTTTAGTAACCACGAGCATTGAGATGCAGCGCTGTGTAGATCGGCTGTTGCAGTGTATCGAAGTTCGCACACACCGCTAATCTATTTCATCTTATAATCATGGGATTTTTTGACTCCATTGGGGATGTTGCCGCTCGGGTCAAACTCACTGGTGAAATCGCTTTGATCAATCGGGAAATCACAATCCGAAAAAAGAAATTTGGTGTTGAGCTATACGATGTCATTGATCAACATGAGAAACAAAAAAGGAACGGACACAGCTCTTTTATGGAAACTCCAGGAATGTTTAAGATGATAGAGAATGAAGTCAAGGGTCCATTGGACAAATTCTCCAAAGAGATCCGAGTATTGGAATTGGAAAAACGAGGTGTTCAGAACGAAATAGATCTTGTGGGAGCAAGGCAATACCGGGATGTAGGCGCATCGGCATCGGCCAGGGTTGGCAAGAATATATCAGATCAAGCTAAGGAAGCTCAATTGTTTGTTAAAATTAAGTATCTGGACCGAGAAATGCTAATTCGGAAAGAACAATTCGGATTGGACGTCTGGGACGCAGTTTCACAACAGCAATGGTTCCACGAGGCCCTTATCGACGAAACGAAAGACAGAAGTGGACTTGGTGTCGTAACGGGGACGGTAGGGGGCCTGACAAAGGGAATCAAAGGAACTGTTGCAAGAGCGCTTGGAGCAGTCTCAATCCACGAACGGGAGATTGCCGCATGTGTGAATAAAGCCAAGGAAGAAGTCAAAATCATGGAGGAAAACAAAAGTAAGAAACAAGCAGCAGTGGCTAGAATAAGCTAGAATTAGTACAGGAATTATTGATTTTCACAATCAGTTGTTGTGCTTCCATCATCAAGCAGGAGCTCAGTATCAACGCCAAAAGAATCATTATCCGATTGCCTATCTCTGTCCACATCCATGTCCACTGTCTGTTTCAACAGCAGGTTGTCACAATCACTACTCAAAGTTTGTCATTCCTTGGCACCTTTGTCCGATGCAGTGAATACCAAACACAATGGCTTGTGTAGCGCCATAGAATAGTGGAGCATATAATGCCCGCCCACTCTCAAATGGACAAACATGGCAGCAGCCGCGGAAGTGGCTGTTTTGTCGATCACGATGTATTCAATGAAACGGACAAAAATAAAATGAGTGGTCGCATTCGTACCCTCCATTTCAGTGTACCAATAAAGTAGCTACATGGTATCATACTCGACTATCGATCTCTTCATCTGTACATCGATCGATCTCTTTATCCGTCTGTACATTAACCAATCTCCAGTTAGATCAGTCGCTTGAAATCGATCTATGTATGCCTAGATCGATCGATATATTGATCGGTAGAACCCAATCTCGTATCGATCGATCGGTCTCGAGATCAATCTTCGACTATGCATATATCGATATAGAGATCTCTATCGAAGATATCATATCGACATAAATTATTGAAACACAGATCGATCTCGATAATCGGGTTCAATAGATCGATCTGTACACAGTCTCTTTAATTTCTATATCGATCCGTGCATTGATCGATCTCCGAAATATTGATCTCTACAGGATCGATCTCGAAATCGATCAATAGATAGATAACAATATCGATGTCGATTGAAAGATCTCGAGATCAATATGAGTCGATCTCGAGATTGATGGGTAGATACCAGTATCGACATCGATTGACTACAGTCGACCTCGATATCGATCGAAGAGAATTTCTTTCCAAGTACAGCCACAAGGTGATGAGGGCATCAGCGGAACGAGCGCAATTTGGCTGAATGATTGATGCTACTCTTGTGGCAGCTTGTGGCCTAGATACGTGCAGCGTGCCCAGGAAGATCCGCGAAGCCCCTAGCCCGCCAACGACAAGTTGTTTCTTGTCGCGACATGCGAAGCCCTGCAGCACCATCATTCGCACTTGGGTATTCTTCCTCGGTGTTGCAGTATCCTCCACGGCCGATATCTATCAGTGTCAACAGGAGCCAAAGCGTAACCTTGTTCTTGGCAATTCCGTGTTGCCATGTCCTCCCCGGAAAATTTGTGTTGTTGATGTCCTCCTTGCAAATTCATTGTTTGTTGATTGTCGTTCTGTATTGTTGATTGTTGAATAATATAGCTCGTCCTCGTTGTCCTTTCCAATACGGACCTCCTTGCAACCATCCCACGTACGCCCTTGTCGTCCCTCATTTCGCTGATACCCTTGTCGGCCGCGCATTAGCCCTAACCGTCTCTCGCATTTGCCTGTAAGTCCATCTGCCTCTCGCATTCGCCCACGACATCCCTCCTAATTTGATTGTTGTTCAGTTGTCATTCGCCCCCAACATCCCTCATAATTTGATTGTTGCTTAGATGTCATTCGCCCGCGACCGCGACGTCCTTCATAATTTG
>JALLAU010001224.1:0-10653 GCA_036939495.1 Thalassiosira hispida
CTTTGGCAGCCCTGGCGGCGTTATTGGTAGTAGAGTAAGAAACGAGATTGTCCACCCGTTCACACAGCCCCCCAAATTATGGGATGCATTTAGGCTTGCATCGCCCCCCAAATGGTCATTAGGCGCCCCCTACCTAAAAGGTATGGGAAGCCTACTTTTGTGTTGTCTTTCCCGCCATTTTGGCGCCATACAACCCAACCTCCCGCCATATCTATTGTGTCCCTTATTAATCTTTCTGAGCGTAGGTAGGAACTTGTAATCTCCAATCTTTCAAATTTTGACTATCCTTTCTTCTTGTCATTCTTGAACCTACAGCCATGAAGGTTATTCATACCCGGCTGGCGCTATTTTTGGCTATTTGAACCGTGTTTGAACGCATTCAAACAGTGACATAATAATATGACGAACCGATGTGCCATGAAAATTTACGACTGAAAGAAAGCGAAGGGAAAAGTTGTGGTCTCTGCCAAAAAATGAACGGCGATACGGCATCCCAATGCGATCCACGAAGCATTGGCATTTGCATGAAGTGTGATGTGAGTCTTGGATATTCGCCATTGGTAGGTAGGTAGGTACAATACTAGCATTTTGAGAAGCATTGATTCATAATCAAATTTTGGCAAACGTAAACCTTTGTTACCAACTCCACATAATAGCTCATCACAGCCTCCATTAATTTTAGACAGAGCAAATAGAACAACCAAAACAATGATGCGGTGGCTATCCCTCCTTCCCCTCCTCCCAACCCTAGCATCCGCCATAACCGGCCACGGACCCCGCGGAGTCCACCCCATCACCGACCGCTACGTCGCCGTCGCCGATTCCTCCATCGATTCCATCCTAATCGTCGATGGCAACTCCGGCGGAGCCGTCGTCGGCCACTTAGTGTTACACGAACGTTCTCTGGATGACAAGCCGGAAATGTGGTTGAACCCGTGGAGCGTCGCGACTTGCGAGACATGCAAACACTTGTTTGTAACTAATAACTCCATGCTCTTCGCCATTGCGCTGGATAAACCCCTCACGGAAATGGCCGAAGCACACGATTTCTCGTCCTTGGAACAATCCAACATTCGTCCCTTTTGGCCCGACAATTGGAGTGATAAATACAAGGGCGATGGATTCTTGAGGGCGGTGAGTATCGCTCACGATGGCTCCAGCGCATACGTTGCACATGCCAAGGGGGGGATTTTTTCGTTCGATGCCATGGACCCCACCGAGGCCAATCGTCGTTCCAAGCACGTGGTCAAAATTGGTGATGCCGAGATTGGGGAGGGTATTAACAACATTCATCATACCCACTCCCTCAAGAGTTTGGTGGTCACCCGCGACAAGTATGTGCACATCCTCAAGCTGCTCGATGACGAGGGCAAGAACCCATTGGACTATGGATCCCCCATGGCGTATCAGCTCGCATTGGATTATCACTGTGACAAGATCTATGGTGGGGCCGAAATGACCTTTATGGATACGGTTATTATTAACGATTATGCCTTTGTTATGGGCCATCCTACCCATTCGGGTGAGGCGAGACATAACGGCGTGGCGATTTATAGGTTGACGTGGTATGATGAGGCGGAGACGTGGAAGGATTGTGTGGAGATTGCCGGGGATGGACTCAAGGATGCCGAGTGGGTCGATGGCTCTGGCAGGGATGCTAGGTTCTCAAGCACGCCTCATGACATTGCCGTCCTCAACACCATCAATGCCCACATGATCGTTGTGGCCGACACTGATAACCGTGCCCTCCGATACGTCGACGTTACCGTCCCCGTCGAATCCCACGATCAAACCGATATGGTCCGTGTATCCTCGGTAGCGTACAACGAAGACCTCTACCAAGTACTCTACACCAAGGAAGAACCATGGACGTCACTCAACCCCGAGACGGTCATGGCGCAAGATGGTAAGAGTTATTATCATTCGGGGGAAGAGAGTTTGTACTCGATGGATTTTGAGGCAGCGCAGGATGAATGCGGACGTGTGGGTATTGGTAGGATTTGTACTTTACCCGAAATCAGGGCAAGGTTTGCTCGAGGACAGTATCCCACTATTGACGGTGACGACCGCTCCTGGACTACCGTATGGACTGCCGAATCCTGCTCTGCATGCCACCTTGAAAGTCCTGGGAATTGTCCGTTAGGGGGCGACAGCGATTCAAGTTGGGGAAGTGACACCAAGATGGTTGCCATTTTCAATCCTAAACAAGGCCTGCAGACCCAGTGTGTTCCCCAAGATGCAAGCGTGGATACCTTCAGCATGTGCTGTGGAATAGGTGGACCCGCCGTGCTCAACCCCAAGTCTTCTCCAAATGGTGCTACCGACGGCACTGACTCTAATTCCGATTCCTCCAAGGTGGGTGCCATTTCTGCAGGTGTCATTGTACCGCTCTTGCTCCTTGCTCTTGTAGGGTATGGAGTGCACATGAGAAAGCGTGCCAAGCCTAATTGGTGGCCTAAATTCTTGAGGAATGATTCGAGGGAGGAGACGGGACATGCTCCCCATCGTGAGGTTGATTTGAGGGGACGTGATTACATCTAAACAAGTAGTGTTTGAAGAATGATGCTTATTTGGGGATTTGCAGGTTTGTGGGGGTGTATCCAGCCTGCTGTTAGTGTGAGGACACATCATTGTACGTATAACGTCCTTTGCGCAGGTCTGGATCACTATGTTGCCAGGTATTTGAGATATTTGTAATTTTTTGGAATAGTTCTTTTGTACCTTATAATATGATAGGAAGTCTTTAATATGTTATTATGTGAGCACTATTCTTTTACTACAACAGCAACGGCGGCAACCGGATCGACGGCGGCACCAACCAGCGGTGCTGCATGGCACGGGATTCTCAATCCCAACCATGGGCCATTCGATAGCGGCCCGAGAGGCTGAACGTCAAGCCAACCTCAAGGACTTTCAGGAGCAGACTGACCTGACCGCCGACCGCCTAAAGAATGGCTTTTTACAAAATAATGGTTAAATGGCCCCAGGGTTCAGTACCCGAGCTCAAAAGGTCGGGTGTCGGGTACGATACTCGGGTAGCGCTTCAAGGGCTAAATTTCGGGTGTCGGGTACCCAAGTTGGTGGTGAATACGTACCTAGACAGATGTTTTCCAGCTTTTTACCACCTATGTTATATTATACGTCTGTCTGGCTGTCCACCTACCTTTTATGTTTTCAACATAATTTCTGGTCTTGCTTGGAAGTTCCGGCCTGGAACTTCTACAAATCCTTGATCTGAAGAAACTTCAGATCACTAGTTGACAGTTGAACGGAAAAACTGATTCCTATGTACAAGCAAATGACTACGCCTGACCGTCGTATGAAAACGTAGATATACGTTTACAACCTCTCAGACCCCCAACGTTTTAAACGCCTGTCTGAAAGACCACCCACGTTTCCATTTGAGACAACGTTTTCACCACCAATTTGGGTACCTTTCTTTCTCTTTCTTTCCTAATGATTCCTACGCCACCTATTGTACCAATTTTTTTGGATCCTACATCTTCCATCTCCTACGATACTACGATAGATCTAGCTAAGTTCTTTTTATTTTGGATCCTCCATCTCCATCTCTAACATCTCACATCAGTGGGAGTTACATTCTTCTTCATTTATTTAGTTCATTCGCCATTCTTCATTCACCAGAGCGTTATAGCCAAGCCAGCGGTGGTTGTGTTGGAACGGATCTCTGCCATCTGCATTCTTGCTGTGAGTAAGGCATCAATCGGACGCCACTCAATAATCGCACTGAAAATACCGCAAGGATGTACTCTCACGCCACTTCGCTGGCGTCGGCCGTCAATCGATCACGTCAATTTTGCAGTGCAGTTACGAAACTTCATTTCAAATGCTTCTCTGCGACTGTTGATGCCACAAAAAATAACAAAGTGCCAACCAACAATGACTGTACAAATTTACCACGACTTTCAGTGGCCATAGTTGGAGCTGGCCCCTCCGGATTTTATGCCGCGAAATACCTTACATCAGCGGTATTAAAGCGAATACAATCATCAGGAGGCACTTTGGCAGTAGACGAAGAAAAGAAATCTCCACCTCCGTTTAGATGGTCTGGTATCGATATTGACATAATTGAACGGCTACCCACGCCGTATGGGCTTGTGAGATATGGAGTAGCACCAGATCATCCAGAAGTAAAAAATGTGGAGAATGATTTCGCGTCCTTATTTCAGATGGGAGTTGCAGAAGAAATCATCAGCAAGAATATTGATGATGAACATATTCCTAAGAGCATATCCTACTTTGGCAATGTTGATGTAGGGAAAGATATCTCTCTTTCCCAGCTCCAATCTCTGTACCACATTGTTATATTGGCGTACGGATGTCAAGATTCCGACCGGCGGCTAGGCATTCCTGGGGAAGACACCCTTGAGGGAGTACTCAGTTCTCGTGAATTTGTGGCATGGTACAATGGCCATCCAGAGTATGGGCACATAGGAGAACTTGTGAGACGCTGTTTATGGCAGTCACCTCAGGGTACCGTGGAGGAATCCAGTAGTGACAAAGAAGGAAGTGCCTCAGAAGTTTCTCCGGCACGGGTGGTAGTCATTGGTCAAGGGAACGTGGCGTTGGATGTGGCACGTGTTTTGGCCAAGGGCAAACCTGGTTTGATCGAGACTGATACCCCAGATTCAGTCTTGAACGTGTTAAAGGGTGGGGTCTCGCATGTCAGTGTTGTGGGGAGAAGAGGTCATGTGCAGGGAGCATTTACTATCAAGGTAAGACAGCAAATTGTGCGTCACAGGAATGTAATGATCATTTCTAACAACTGCTTTCATTTGCTCATTGCTTCTGTCCAGGAGCTACGCGAGCTGACAAAGTTAAAGAAGGAAGGTCATGACGCAACATTAATTGTAAGAAAAGATGAGCTTGATCTGGGAATGACAGAATCATCAGTAACAGAGTTGAAAGGTCCCTCAGGAAGACCAAAAACCCGCATCAACAAGCTTCTTCAGGATTCAGCGGCATCAGAGGACATCGGATTAGGTGAGCTGCTTTTGTATCTTGATTGAATGTCGAACGTATACGTTTACTAATGCAAATGCTGCTAATGTGAATGTTGTCTACAGATACAGCTAAACAAGTTGAGCTTCGATTCTTGATGAGTCCCACTCAATTGGAACCCCATGATTCAAATTCTGAGCGAGTAGGACGAGTGGTTTGTGAGCGGACAAAGCTCGACGGCGAACCATATCAGCAAAAACCAGTTGGAACGAACGAAACAGAGAGTTTGCCTGCAGATTTGGTACTAGTCAGCATTGGCTATAAGGGAATCCCACTGGAGGGGATGGAGGAGCTCAAACTATTTGACAACCAGAAAGGAATCGTTGCGAATGATCATGGAAAAGTTGCAGGGGAAAATAATCTTTTCGTTGCCGGGTGGATCAAACGTGGCCCTACAGGTATCATTGGTACAAATATAACAGATGCCAAAGACACAGTTACTTCAGTGATGAAGTTCATAGACTCGGAGGGCATTCAACCGCTGAATACACAACAAGATGGTTCAAAGTTGGTGGACGGGAGGGTTGGACTCACTGAGTTTCTGCGCCATCAAGGAATTGAGGCTATTAGCTGGCGCCAATATCTGAAAATCAGCCTTCATGAAACAGATCGCAGTAGGCTTCGAAATGACGCTCAACCACGTGAGAAACTTCTATCTGTAGATGAAATGCTGAATGCGGCGTCATAGATTTGAGCTGCCGGTCCTACAGCCAGTTGAATTCGATTTGGCCAAGTAATCTTGACAAAAGGTGTTGATATACCCACATCTTACCAATTAGTCACTCACACCCAGGAATCGAGGTGCCGACCAAAAAAAATACGATATGCACTGAAATGTATAATGTATCTGTGGTCCGATGAGTAATTAGATCAAGCATGGTAGGAAAGGTCGTCTTTTTCAGTCGAGGTCAATTCTCTAAGAAGATGGTTATATATTGCATCAGCTTGTGCGGCTTCCCCTTACATCAATACACAATTATTTTGTCAACTTTCTTTAAAGCTGCTGGAGGGCACTTAAGATTATTTATGCTGTGATAATTATTCAGTATCATTTTACACTACTAAATGATCTCGGAAGGAAACAATAATAATATGACTGAAATAATGCCGTCACTTTTGAGAAGTAGCACGATCGTTAATCGATACTACCAAGTAACGCTCTTCGTTCACAGAAGCAGTATAAGAAGCAATGGCGACCTTTGCTTCGTAGCCATCTGCTGTAAGCTTTATGGCCGTGTGTTCTTCATACATGGGAAAAGGCGATTTTGAATATGGTTTCAAAGCTTCAATATCATCAGTGTACTTGCCCTCCTTTTCATGATAATCTTTCATTGCATAATATATAGCCATGGCAGCACACCGAGATGGCCATTCCTCATAATACCTAACGTCTGATTGTTTCTTTGACTCGAACTGGACAACCCCCCAACGCTCTGGCAGATGCATTGCGACCTCACCCTGTTTCGACCACACCCAGTTGTCCTCTGCCAATGAGCCTGGTGTTGCACAAGATTGACAACTTGGCTCCTTCTCGTATTGTCCCATTGCATTGAGTTTGAAACCCCACTGCACACGAGAAAAGTTTACCCTCCAAAAGACTCCATCTGCTGGCTTTTTGGCAAGCGGATTTCTTTCCGTTAATTTAGATATTGGGAGAGCTATTTCAGCAGTCCAATGAGTATTTGGAACCCCTGGCTGATTGGTGGCATCATTTGGATAAACTTTTGTAGCTGACTGCAAAGGTGGCTCCATATCGTATCCTATTCAAACAAAAAACAGGTGTAAGATTCAGAAGTATACTTGATCAATTGGAGGATACATCCATCATGACATACCATCTGGATCGACTCGTTTGCTATTCTCCCCACCACCATCCCCGTATGGCTTGTTCAGCATCAGACTCCAAGTGGTCCCAAGCGCATTGATTTCGAACTAGAAATATAAAATACCACAAATTAAGAGAGAGAGAAAACGATGGTTTCATTGCAAAGATTGCATGACAGCATACCTCTTTATAATTGTGGTTTGATCCATCAGCATCTACAAATACTTCGAACTGCAATACGCACTCATGAGAGGACAATTGCAACTATTGCGCTTGAAACAAATAAGAATGAATCTCATAACATCACTCTGAACTTTTTTGCACTTACATCATTGTCATGAAAAATGACTGAATTGTGTTCTGTGAGTGTTCCCCATACATCTGTTTCTTCCTGTAAGATAAGGGTTAACTCGAGCATTAGTATGTTACTCATTCATTTGTTTGTACTCGAAAGGAAACGATACTCTCACCATGTATGCACCTTCGAACAAGATATTGATTCCAGATAGGTATGAGGTATGTATTATGATGTGAGAAAGCAAACAATCATTCTCAAGCCAGAAAACTTACCCACATAAAGAAAATCATCATCCCATCTCATCTTCACTTTCGTACGAAACTTGGGTCTTGTATCTGTTGCAATATCCACAAAATCTTCGGACCACTCAACATCATTCCAGAAGGGCTTATCTAAATTGCCGTCAATGGCGACGGCGGGCGACGCGGCAGCACCAGGAGGACCGTCGACGGAAGAAGGCGTCGCTCGATAGGCGATGTATTGCCTTGGATAAATGGCCGCGTAGGGCTGAGGCATGTGGTCGATTTTATCCATGGGCACCATTATGTTATTATTTTGTTGGATGTGATTTTTTGCGTCTCACGTCTCATCCTTTTTCTTATGTCCGCTTTCCCGCCAAAAGGAAAGATATTTTTTCTTTAGCGATGATGTACCTACTGGGCGCGCCAAAAGCCAACCAACAACGTCAGCCCCTGCCTGAGGCCAGCGCGGCTCGCGCGCGGCCGCCAACGCCACATACTATTCCCGCACTATTGGTGCGTGTGCGTCTGTAATCTCGATCGATCTCTGCGCGCTCGAAGAACAAACAACCCATTGGAATAATTCACTTGACATAATATTAACGTAATTTCCGCCACCATTCATACTTAATTCATCATGAACAAATTCATCGCCACCCTCCTCATCGTCGCTGCAGTTGCAGTGAACACTGCCACCGCATTCTCTACCCAACGTGCTCCAGCTCTCGCCACCAGACATCAGAACGCCGCCCCTCTTGGTCCTTCATTCGATGTTCACTCTGCCACTTCCAGTACTGCTCTTAACTTGAAGGTCAAAGTCGACCCCAACGCCAAGAAAACCAAGAACGTGAAGGGTGAAGCGAAGATGGCCGCTTATGGTGGATCAGTTGCGATTGCGGTGTTGCTTCCTGTTGCATTCTTGGTTTGGTCAGCTGTCAGCAAATAATTGAAGAATACTAGTGGACACGAATCTCGCGAGAAGTTATTAGGCACCCTTTCTTGAAGGAGAATTAAACGCCTAGATCGTCGCTAGTGTGATTGGCTTATCTGTACATGAATCATTGTGGTGGTTTGGTCAACATCAAGCTGCTGAAGTGGACAAAATCCAGAAATGTGAATATTTGAAAACCAACTAAGAGTTGGACTTAGAGACATAATTTATATTAGCACACCCTAACACCACAATTCTTCCTTGAAACGTGCCTCTCCCTTTGATTTGACAATAACTTGAGCCTTGAACTAATCCGAACTCATGTCTTCCACAATACTTATCACTTTCGCTATCTACTCCATACGAGAGCAGCGCAATGGAAGAGAATGATGTGTTCGCGTAGAACAACTCAACCAAAAGTGGTAATTGGCTGGCTTAAAACCATTTGCATCATGTGCTCAGCTCAAGATTTTTGCCAAAGAGGGTAGCTTTATGAGATTCATATTTAGTTAAGTGATGTCTATCTCTCTATCTCCCATCTATTTCTAGTTATCTCTATCTCCCATCTATTTCTAGTTAATACTACCAGCCTTCTAATAACGCAATTGCTATTGATGCCTAATGCCACTGTATTTCCTTTGTCTCCATATCGTATGATTTGTGGTGTCCTTTCACTGAGATCTACCTCTAGCAATAGATATCAGTAATTCGTAGAGTAACCATCACATTTTCAATTGCACATTACTGGCTCATTAAGTTGTTTCTACAGCATCAGGACGAAGCCAAAGAAATCACCTACAAATTGCTTATCCACGGTAGATTGACGCCTAAACACTAGCTTCTAATGGCAGAAGCAAAGATAACCACCCAGAAGCTACGAGCTCTTTGATTCAAAGGAGCTACGGCGTCCGTTCCCCAGATACTTGTGAGCGCTTTCACTATTAGCTCTGCTTCATTGCCATTCTAAACCTTTATAAAACAGCCACACATTCACACATCAATGCTCAACCTCCACGAAGCGCTTGGATTTGCTGTTGCAAATGGTAACTTGTTTACTGTATTCTTCAATAAGTTTAGATTTGTCCTTCTGTCCATTGAAGTGAAAAATAAAAGGATTGGTGCTCCCATGTTTTTCGTGATCCCATGGATTGGTGTTGATCCATTGCTGTGAAACGATTCGTACTTTCGAGTGCCAACAAGATACGGCTTGACAGTGACGCCCACTCACTATTTTGTCCTTGGTGTAATTGATGGGGTTTCCCCAATCCATCATATTTATCTGTATTCCACTTGACGGTTGCATTGTATCCTGCGAGCAATGCGATAAGAGCACCTTGATCTTCGCAGCTCCACTTGGGTTCAAATAAATCTCGAAAGGATTTTGGGGTACCCTGTATCATAATTGATTCAGAACTATCGTAGTATTGTTTCCTTGCGTGGTATGTTTCAATCCAATCATCGACAAGTGTGGCACTGAATGGTGTATTTCGGAATACCATTACACCAGAGTTGAGCCACGCCCAAGATTCAACGGCAATCAATAAATCATAGTCACCATCACCATCACCTGCCTCTGCTACAAGCTGGGTGTTCGCATCAAGTTCCTGCAATCGTTGTGTAATCGACATTTTATGATTCATAAAAATTGCATCCCGATCAATCCAAATAATGTACTCATATTCGGATTGTCGATACTTCTGCATAACCGACTGCAGTGCGTACGCCTTTTGCATGTAGGGATGGACTGATTTTGTGCCCTTGTCGAGCAACTCTGCGGCTTCGAAGAAACCGCAATCGTAACACGCTGCGTATGATTGGTGATTGTTCATTGCTTCCTCGTACAATTGGGAAGAATCACCCGTATTGAGTGTTACAATCGCCGCCGTTTTCCTTCTAGTCGGGGGCGGTGAAAATGGATCTCCTCTCCTCTCGCCACCTCCAAGATTCAAATGTTGTTTGAGAATGATTGACACCCCAAACCCCCAAACCCCAAACAGCATTACTAACACCAGCGACGAAATCAGAACTCTTCGTGTACCGTTGCCACGAAGGCATCTCATAGCATTTTGTGTGTGCATACTATCTGCTTTCATAAACGTCGAACGTACAGGCAAGCCAAAGATCAGCTCGGATTTTCTCTGTCTTCTTCCCTGTGGTGATCTATTCCAATGGTAGGACCATCTAACCATATGCCTCGTTACAACATTTATGCATGCACCATTGCTCCCAATGCCCACGCAAAATAATAGGAAACGTTATGTACCTATCATCTACATAGTGACAATAATCAGACATGGCTGACAGCCAGGCTCTCTTCACGCAATTATTGACTCACATC
>JALLAU010001225.1:0-16965 GCA_036939495.1 Thalassiosira hispida
CACAAACTTTCTGTGTCTTTGCATACTGTTTGTATACAGTATGATTATGCATCCAACCAGCATGGAGTCGAGTCGAGTAAGAGCCGAGGTCCAGTCGGAGACTTGAGTCTGTGGCGAAGCTGAGGACTGATAATGATCTGATGAATGAGGATGAGATGAGGCGCGAGAGCCTGCGAGACAAGAGCTCTTCCCCTGTTTCCCGCCATGGATAATAGCGATTCGTGTAGGTACAGTCTACGATACCATATCAAATCGCCAAGATATCGAAAAAGGTACGATATGTATGTAGGGGCAACCACTGACTCACAACTACACTGCAACGTCACGCCACCACGGCGACCACGTACTTTACCTTTACCATGAGATTCAGGGATTTGTTTCCGCTTCTTTTGTTCCTCGATATTCGTATCCACAATCCCATAATCATAATATCTCATAACACGACACTATTACAATACTCTGATCAACAACAATGAAGGTCATTTCTACTGCCGCCGTCGCCCTCCTTGCCGGGTCATCGTACACCACAGCCTTTGCCCCCTCGGCATCAAAGGCCTCCGTCTCACAACGAGTCAGCGCCGACAAAACATGCGCTGCCTCCAACACTTGCCTTGCCATGAACAAACTTCCCTTTTTCGCCCAAGAAGAACCCGCTGCCACTGAAGAAGTTGACGAAGAAGAATTAGACTCCATGACCATGGAAGAAGAAGTCGAAATCCTCGTCCAAAAGGAACTCAGCAAAACGAAGAAAATGTCCAACCTCCGCAACGAAAAGGGCGTCGAATACGCACCCTGGATGGGCATATCCGAATCGGACGAGAATAAAATTCGGTCGTTGATGCGAGACCGTACCGCGGCGAGACGCAAACGTCAGCTACAAGAGCAGGACGTGACGGGCAATTTGTTCAGAGACAGTCAAGCGCAGGAACTTAGTGGGACTGGACTATCGTGGAAAAATATCGATGGCGATGTGGAATTGACGTGGGCTACCAAGACCGAGTCTGAAACCAAAGGATTCCTCGTCAAACGTCGTGCTGCCAAAACTAACGATTACGAAGTACTTGCCTCCTACAAGGACTTTGGACCATTGGCCTCCAAGGGCAAGGAGGGAGGCGTGTACCGTTATCTCGATTCCACCGCCTCCCTGGGCGGATGGGTATACCGAATTTCGGAAGAAGATAATTTTGGTAACGAGGCGGATGTATGTCAGTGTTTGGTAGAGGTTGAGTCCGATGACGAACAGAAGGCTGCGCTGTTTGCTGGTGTTGGGTTTGGTGTGTTTGCTATTGCGGTGTTTGTTGCGGGTGTTGCCATGGATCCGATGAATGGGTATTAGTTTATTTTATGATGATGGGATCGTCATTTGCTATTCAATTATTCTGTCAATGTAACAATTAAGTATAGGGTTTGTTTTGATACAATGTGCTCATGCTCGCGCGATTCCTTAGTTGATACATAATAATATTTTCTCTTTCTCATGTTGAGGACGAATTTTCGCCAGGCTTCCAATCTTGCAACACAATGACCATGAATTCATCATCGCGAGACACAACTAATTCCTTCTGGCTCGTCTTGATTCGAAACAGTTTCATGTTATCTCTTGGGTTGAGATCTCTGGTCATATTGTTCGCGTGGGCAACAAGTTTGGACATGCTCTTTAAAAATATCGTTGGGTATTTAGTATGCCAAGCAAATAGTGAGATTATAACATGTGATTCAAGAGAGAACTGAAGAAACACTTGGTGGATCCATTCCCCATCTTCTCTTACCTGAGCTAGAGTTTCAGCATCTTGCTTGGACATGGAGGGTTGGCGACGCAGAACCTCTCCATCGTAATTGCAGATGACGTACCCCTCTACTCCTTTTTGTTCTTTGATGCGTTCCAAAGCTTCTTCGATTGCAGACTTTTGTGGAAACAGGAAGATCACGAGAGTAGTGTCTGAGGATAGTCTGATCGTAAATATTTGAGACAAAAGATCGACTCAAACCAATGACAACTACTAACCATACTACTTGTTTGAGATAGATCGAGGGGATGATGAATTCAAGGTACTGTGAGGGGGAAATTATCTTACTTGACATAGATTAAAACAAATAAATTCAAAATTTGATTTGCAGGAGGATTGGATTGTGAGAGGAAAGCTCCTCGCAATTTTTTGCAGACTTTGATGGTTCTACGTCATCTACGTAGGACTCGGTATTATATCTCGATAAAAAATGACAAAAAACGACAAAATCTCTCCTTCTCCATCTCCAACTCAATAGCAACGGATAGCCCAGTTCTGCCCAGTTGCAGAACCTTTTGCAAAGCATTGCCACAGACTCAATACTCAATCATTGCCCCGTCTTAAAGACATCTCGCGCTCTCACTTTTGTTTGCAGGACATTACTTTTCGGGGAACAATAATATTTAATATTGTAGGAGAGATTGTGTGGAACCATAATGGATAACAAGACGGGTCAAGTGATAGTTGATGTCGGGACGCCACCTAGTGGATTGGGGAGATGGGAGTCAGTTCGGGTTTGTTTTCATGGATTTGCAGATCTCCAAGCGGTCGAATCGCCTGAGTTCACATGCTGTGGTCACCAGTGGAACATGCAAATTTACCCTGGTGGAGATGATCTGTCAGATGATGGAATGGTAGCAGTCTACCTATGCAACATGTCCAACGAAAGTATTAGCATTGCATTTCTTTTCTCTGTCCGAGACCCAGCTGGCATAGAAGTAGCCTCGTTTGCAGCGGAGGGTACCGATTTTGCACCTCGTGACCAGGAGCAGATGTTTTCGGAAGATGATTCAGATTGCCATGGTCAACTAAATTTTGCTAAGCGCTCAACAATCTTGGATGCACTGGAAAAAGGAACGTTGTCCATTGAAGTGCAGATGAAGCTGATTGATCATACAAATATTCCACTCCATCAATACGTTCCTGAAAATCCAATCTGCAAGTATATTCTCGGACAGTTCATGGACGAAGAGTCAGCTGATGTTATCCTTGAACTTGAAGTAGGTAGTGGAAGCCGGAAGGGGGGGAATAGTCGTAAGAGGACCAAGACTTCAACAAAAACTATTTTTCGTGCCCATAGTCTGATTTTGAAAGGTGGTGCACCCGCGCTGGCCGAACTGTGTAAACCAGGCCGGGGAAATGTGATTTCAGTTTCAATCACTGACGTCAAAGCAGACATTTTTCGTCATTTGCTTTACTACGCATACGGGGGGAAAGTTGCCGAAGAGGAGCTCAAGGCAAATGCAAGAGATATCATCGATGCTGCTGATAAGTATGGCGTAGTGAGCTTGAAACTGGAAGCCGAGGTTTGCTATGTGAAATCAACCACACTCACCATTGAAAATGTCCTCGACAATTTGCTTTATGCTGATGCAAAGAATTGTGCACTCCTGAAAGAGGCAGTGATGGATTACCTAGTAGAAAATGGAGATGAGATCATGGACAAAGTATCTTTCGACGATGTTCCTGGTTCCGTTGTGAAAGACCTATTGGCAGCGGTAGCAAGGGGGAAAATGAAAGATGCTGGCACCAGTGATACCACTAGCAACATGAACAAAATGAGGGTGGGAACTTTGAGGAAGATGCTTCACGAAAAAGGCTTGGATGTGGATGGTTCAAGGGAAGCTATGATTGCTCGCCTAAAGGAACATTCTTGAAACCTCAAAAATCTGTTATGTAGTGTTTGATATACTCGTTGTTATATTTGGGAGTTCTGCATTCTGCAGCCTGCAGCGTTACATTTGTGCATTGGAAGATGAGTTCTTTAAATAATGAGCTATTGCCAAGCTACTTGATGCAACTTAATCTGTTGAGTGAAGTTTGACTAAATCATAGGTAGCAAAGTCGAGTTCATTGAACCTCAAGTTTTGAAATTCTCTCTGAGATCTTCTATTTCGTGAATAGCTCCTTCAGGGGCGTTCAGGGTCATATTTTTTAGTAGGAGGTACCTAACCTCCTCGCATCTTTCCGTACCATACGGTACGGAACTGTACGGAATATCAATAGAGCTATCCCGGCCCAATCTCACCTTAGCCTTAGCATTTAGCATCTCTCCCTATCTCTGCGGCCCTGCCCTATCGTACCTGCAATTGCAACCTCTTGCCTTTCGTGGACCGCTTCGGACGATGTGTGCAAACTGCTCTGTTAGCATTGTATTTGGTGGTGCTTCTTAAGAGAGGGCGAGCGAGAGGTAAGGAGTATGGTTCAATCGGAAGGGTTTCAAATTTCTTGCGACGCAGTCTGTGACTGTGCTGTGGTTCCCTTGTATTTGCATTGTATATCCGCATCCACAATCGACTTTTTTAAGAGATGGCATAAGAGGTTACAGTTACGGAACATGGCTCATCTACAAAAATCCGAGCGGTTTTCGTACCAATTGCTTCGAATGCCAGTGCATGCCTATGATGTGTAGTCATGCAAGTTTTTCAGGTGACGTGATGTGAGACCATTCAAACATAATATATTATTATCTGGTGAATGGTTTAAATAGAAGGACAAGGACGAAATATTATATCCACCCGTTCTTCATTACTGCCATGACAAAAAGGATTTCGTATGTCAGGGTCGTGGAACACGAAACACAGAGTTTGTTTTGACAATTAGGGTTGACAGAAGAGTCACCTAGCTTACCATTTTATACCATGCTATATCTACTACCCCTGAAGAAATGGCTGTTTTGCTGTTGTTGTTATTGTTGTTTCTTATGCGCTGCTGCTGGCTGTCTTTTGGGAGTAATGCTTTCACACAAGTTCTGAATTATCATAACACCCCAACTAACAGCAACAGACTTTTTTGACCTGTTGACTTTATACCATTTTTGTTCATCAATTTCAGGATTGTATTATTTTCCCAATCAACAACATCATAGTCATAGGACGCGAGAGATTGAATAAAAATAACCATGGCTAGAAAGAAGAAATCATCTCAAAAGCAAAAGGATGCGAGGGGTTACTCACAGGGAGGAGGAGGGCCATCATCGCAGCCCCAACAAAAGAAGAAGCAATCTCAATCATCCTCCAATAATGCGACAGTCTCGACCAAGGCACATCATGAAATGAAAGATTTATTAGGGCAGTTTGGTGGTGGCATTAATTCCAATCTATCAGAGCGAGGAACTACATCATCCTTCTCATCGCCAGCAGTCCCTCCCTCGGATAGATTCATGTCGAGATTGACCAATATTGTCGATAATTTAGACGAGTTGGGATTCACATTGGATCAGGTGGAGCAGGTTGTGAAATCATTGCAGTATGAAATCACGCTGGAGACTGCCTTAGATTGGCTGTGTTTGAATTTGAATACGTTGGATTTGCCCGCGTTATTCACGGATGGGGAATTGAGGCAGGATTTATCGACGGTGACTACTGTCGAAAGTTTGACGGTGTTGCAGGAATCGGCGCCGCCCGCATTAGCAGCAGCTGGTGACTCTCATTCGGATAATATACTTGCTGTGGATGCAACATCGAAAGATGGGGGCGGGAGAAAGAAGGATGACGCAGCAGAAAAGGAAGAGGATGATGAATCTGAAAAGAAGCGAAAGGAGGAAAGGAAAAAGTTGCTACTGCAGCAGTATGAATACGAAGAGGATGAAGATGACATCATGGGTGGGGAATTGCCCCAAACACAAGACGAGGCTACTACTGATGGGACGGTCCATCATTCTCTGCTGTCGCCCGATGAGAAACGTCTAGCAGACGAAGAACGAGCCCTATCGGTATTGGAAGCAGACGCGAACAACGATGCAAACAATTACATGAGAAGCAAGGCTGAAATCAAGCAGTTACAAATCCAGGCAAAGAAGTTGCGACAGAAGGTGGGGGGGCTTCGTAAAAAGGTGGAGAGGACCAAGAAAGAGCAGAAGCAGCAACAGAAAGGGGAAGAAGGAGAAGAAAAGGAAAAGGTGGTCAAAGAAGAAGTAGGGGCTGAAACTGCGGTCGAGGACGAGGATGAGGATCAAGGCGGAGGCTTCTTTGACATGTTTGCTAAGGATGACGACGACGACGACGAAGAAGGGGTTGTTGCGGCTGAGGAGAAGTCATCCGCCGAAGCACCCAAAATATTCGATTTTACAATAAAAAAAGGCTGGACAGGATCAACTCCCCAGAAGAAACTCAACGAAGTATTGAAAAAGCAAAAGATGCAAAAGGCCAAGTACACAAAGTCGCCAATGAATGGAGGGTTCAGTTTCAAGTACACAAAGTTGCCAATGAATGGAGGGTTCAGTTTGTCCATAACCATTGATAAGGAACCAGCACAAATTTGGGAAGCAAAGACCGTCGATTTTCAAAAGGACAGCAGCCTCAAGGATTATTTGGCCACGCATGCACTGTATGCTATCGACCCTACCCTACCACTGTATCAGATATTCCCGCCCAACTTTCGTGATTTATGGCTATCGTGGGTGAATGTAAAGAAGGCTGAGAGAGATGAAGTCCAGAGGGTGCAGGATGATGGCAAGCGGCAACGGATGGATCATTTAATCACATTGATCTCTGAAATGCAGTTGGGCCACCAACAAGTTCGCGCTTCTAAGAAGACAAATGACGGAGATGGACTTGACAACAAACAAAATGAAAATGATGATGTAATATTTGATAACTGGGACGATGACGAAGCCGCCGATGATGATTCGCTGGTGAATAAATCCAGCACTGCTAATACTTCAACAACAAAGGGGAAGAACATGCAAACCAACTTTGTTCGACGACAAAATACTCCATCCTTCCAAAAAATGAAAGCCATCCGAGATAACCTACCCATGGCATCGTACAGGTCCAATGTCTTGGAGACTGTGGAAGCCAATCCGGTGACGATACTGTGTGCTGAAACTGGAGCCGGCAAGAGCACCCAATGTGGCCAATACATTTTGGAACAAGCTCTACTGGATGGCCATGGAGATACCACGAATATAATTTGTACACAGCCAAGGAGGGTGGCGGCAACATCATTGGCCGAACGCGTCGCTGATGAAATGTGCGAGGACTTGGGAAAAATGGTGGGGTATCAAATACGCATGGAAAGCAAACGGAGCGCCCATACAAAGCTTCTCTTCTGTACTACGGGGGTAATCCTGCGTCGTCTTCAAGATGATCAAAACTTGACGGGGATAACCCATGTTATTGTCGACGAGGTTCATGAGAGGCAGCAACAGATTGATGTTCTTTTGATTATCTTGCGTCAGTTAGTGCAAACTACGAGACCGGATTTGAAGGTGATACTGATGTCTGCTACAATGGAAACTGAATTATTCACGTCATTTTTTCAAGGTGCACCTTTGATTAGTGTACCCGGCCGGACCTTCCCAGTCTCGAGCTACTACTTGGAGGATTTGCTGGATGCGACAGACCATATTATTGACGAGAGCTCACGGTATGCAAAAAGAGACAATTATTACGGAAAGGGAGAAACGGCATCGCTGTGGGTAACGACTCGTGGCGGGGAAAAGCGTAAGGAAATGGTTGACTTCACTTCACAAGTTGAGCCTGGTGAGGTCTCAGGTAAATATGCTGGCTATAAGATGTCTACACGTAGATCAATGGAGCGTGTCAACGAGGAGGTTATCAACTATGATCTAATAGAAGACGTATTGAAACTTGTCGCTAGCGAAAATGATGCCAATCATGCTTTGATAGCGCCTGATGGTGCTGACATGTCAAAGGGCGGTATTCTGATATTTTTACCAGGTGAGCACTACAGTAATTTGGCTCTGCTTCAACAATTGTTCACGCTATGCTAACGCAGTATTCTGACACATATTTGTCATTGGTACAATTTACGCACATATTCATTTTGACCAACTAGGGCTGGGCGAGATTAGAGCGTTGATTGAACGCTTAGAAGGTAGCAGGTTTTTCAGAGATAGGCGACGATTCGATCTAGTGCCATTGCATTCAACATTATCGTCCGGGGACCAACGTCGGGCATTTCTGCCGTCGAAGATCGGTTGCAGAAAGATTATATGCGCGACAAACATTGCTGAAACTTCAGTCACGATACCTGACGTTGTTTGTGTCATCGATGCTGGCAGGGTTCGCGAGGTTCGTCGAAATAAAAGGACTAAATCATCTATGCTTGTGACAGATTGGTGTCCTCGATCATCGGCCAAGCAGAGACAGGGACGTGCCGGGCGTGTTCAGTCGGGTATTTGTGAGTAGACTCAAGAATCAAGTGCAGTTCATTTTGCTTCCAAATGTTTCTAGGTACTCGCTAATTTCATCTTGTCTTCCATACAAAACTCCTAGGCCTCAAATTGTTCTCATTCGCAACAGCTGAGACTGTCATGAAAGAAGCAAATGAGCCAGAACTAAGACGAGTGCCACTTGAGGAAGTTTGCATGTCTATCCTAGCCAGCGGCTTTGCGAACAACTGTGTGGAATTTTTGGATCAGGCTCCACAACCACCATCGAAGGAATCCGTAGAGGCGGCAATCAATGTCTTGTATGATGTAGGAGCTATTGCAAGTAAGAGTGATGCGCGACATTCGGAACATCTCACCCCTCTTGGAAAACATTTAGCCAAACTTCCTGTGGATGTTAAGCTCGGGAAGATGCTCATCTACGGCGCTCTGTTTCAGTGTATCGACCCAATACTTACAATCGCCGCAAGTTTATCATCCAAATCACCCTTTTCAGCATTTGCCAATGATGCAGCAGTTGCCAAAGCAAAACAAAGAGTCTTTTCCGACCCTGACTCTGATTTTATTACTTATTGTAACGTATGGGATGCCTACAGTGAAGCAGCCGAGACATCTTCTAGCGCAGGTCGAAGGTTTTGTCAAGAAAACTATCTCAATCACGTCGCTCTCAAGGAGATTGGTGATGGCCGTCGTCAATACTTGGATCTTCTCTGCGGGATTGGATTTTTGGATCGCAACATTTTGATGGAGAGCGGATCAAGGATTGACTCCAAGCGATTGAAGCCATGCATTTTCAATCGAAATGCCAAGAAGGTAGAAGTGGTTCATGCTGTTATTTGTGCTGGACTGTATCCTAATGTTGCTCGTTTAGAGCAATCTACTTCGATGAATGTTAGCATATTGCACAAGGAAGAACGCATATACTTTCATCGCAACTCGGTAAATGCAGCCAAGAAGCGTTTTTGTAGCTCAGAGTGTTGGATGGTCTTCTACGAAAAATTCGGGACGCCTACCCGAACATCTGTGTCTACAACGGCCTTTGTTCATCCATTTGCATTGCTGCTCTTTGGCGGTTCAGTCACAGTTAAGCATACAGAGCGAACAGTCATTGTTGACAATTGGATGAGCATAGGGATGTCAGCACAGACCGGTTGTATTCTGAGAGAGCTGCGAAAGAAAGTAGATCTTCTTCTGCAGAGGATGATCGAACATGCTGCTGATTCCAATGAAATGGAGAAGTTGGATTTAAGCATGATTGATGGAATCATCAATATTCTGGACTCGTAGTCATATCGAATTTTCAGTCGCACGTGATCAATAATCCACATTCCATGTATCTTCTATCTGACTAGAAGGCTCCACCTTTGTCTGATCAGTTGTCTCTATCTAAGCTAAGGCTCCACCTTTGTCTGGCAGCTGACAGATTATGACAAGGGGTACACACTTTGTCTGATTGTGCTTAGATAAGGCAGGGTTATAAACCCACTATACTGCATAGTACCCAAAATACCTCGCGAACAACGGGAGAGTGTAGAGTGGACATGTTCACACAAGCTGAAGCAGAATCTTCATAATTCCATAATGCAGGCTTATCCCAACTAAACGACCATCACAACTCACAACACACCGCATACCGCATTCGAGCGAGTTTGGTTTCTCTTTTAGAGTCTAGTAGAAGAAAAAACTAACCACCTAGCATTTCCCGCGCATTTCAATACTAATTCCCGATATTGCTAGAAATCCTTCTTGACACCCAACAACAAAAGCCCACAAATCAACGCTCAACCTCAACGCACCCCGAAACACAAAGCAGAGTCAACCGATTCCCGGCAGGTGATTAAAATCTAGAGTGGGAGCCGATTTGCTATATCTGACGATCAAGAAGATGCAATCTATGCACGAGGATGCTCTAGCGTCGAGGAAGCGGATCAAGGTGGAAGATTTGGGTTTCGTGCATATAAAGAGTGAAGAGACGGATGACGAATATGATGGTAAAGATGGCAAAGAAGAAGGCGAAGGATATCCAATCAAGGAGGAGGAAGTAGATGTGAAAGATGAAAGCACCGATGATGAATTTTCTGTGGGCAATATTGAATCAAATGATATACGTCCAGTCACTGCAACAGCTACTGGTAAGTTAATTGGACGCAGCTTTTGACGACATGTACATCATCATTATCTCCCCTCTCGCACATAGCTCAGCTTACTTTTGATGATTTGTTTTGTTTCATTGCGATCAATAAATGAGGAAGGATCAAATAATGATAATTGTTGTAGGGGGGTTGGTACATTCTTCGACGACGATAATGTCAAGTTGTCAGATGAGTCACTAATTACCAAAGAAGGGGGGTCAACTGCCAAATCTGATGTGGTTGGGGCAGAGTCAGAAAGTGTGGCAGCATTGGCGCATGCACGTCGTACATGCTCTCGTCGGCATGCAGAGAACAACGAAAAGAATCAAACTAAACCTCAGCAAAAGAAGCGGAAGACTCCCGAAAAAAGAGCAAGAGTGAAAGCTAATTGCAGCCATGAAGGATGCACCAACAAAGTTGTCAAAGGAGGAGTATGCTTCAGACATGGTGCAAATCGAAAAACTTGCAGCCATGATGGATGTACCAACATTTCGCCAGTAGCCGTGGAGTGTATTTTTTGATATGTGACAACAAGACAATGGCATTTGCTGCACAACAAGACAAGTCCTTTGATAACTCACCGTTAAAAGGCTGTGGATCTCCTCCACAAGTGGTATCACCTACGGCCACGACATCTGAAAGTCCTTGTAACCTTATAGGCCGTAGCTTTGCTACGANGTGGATCTCCTCCACAAGTGGTATCACCTACGGCCACGACATCTGAAAGTCCTTGAAAACCGTGTGTTTAATACAACGTTTAACGAGGCTGTGGATCTTCTCCACAAGTGGTATCGACCTTTGGCCATGACATCTGAGAAGTCCTTGAAAACCGTGTGTTTAATACAACGTTTAACGAGGCTGTGGCTACCCCCACAAGTGGTATCGACCCCTGGCCACGACATCTGAGAAGTCCTCTGCAAGCGTGTGTTTCAATACAACGTTTAATGAGGCTGTGGCTACCCCCACAAGTGGTACCAACCTACGTCCACGATACCCGAGAAGTCCTCTGCAAGCGCGTGTTTAATACAGCGTCAAACGAGGCTGTGGCCACCCCCACAAGTGGTAGCATCTCTGCCACGATATCTGAACAATCGACTCCATCGGGTAGTCGCAACATTGCACTCCAAATCTTCCATCAAAGTCGTACCGAAGCAAATGTCATTGTTGTTGTTACACATGTTACATGTTTCGTGCATAATTTTTGGCGCGGACGAGAAAATAAATTTGGCGAACTTTTTGATATTGCCTCGGCGATTTGTTACAGAAATCTACTACAAAACAAGAAGACCTTATCGCTGTTTTGTGAGAATGTTTTTGGCGCGAAAGAAAATAAATGTTTGGCGAATTTTCGAGATCGCTTTGGCGATTTAGATATCGCTCGAAATGGGATTGAAACTTTAAATGTGAATTCAAACTCTAATCTTTTTCAAACTACTTTACTTGCATTACAAAGATGTTGAATGCCCAGCCCAAGCTTTTCACGCTCTCGAAAGAGAAGCGTCCGGAAGTAGATGGAACTACGAAACAGATGTTTGGACAGGCGGCGCTCGAATCCATCATCAAGAGGATCGAATATGGTGACCGAGGACGCTCGTCTTCAGTACCTGTTCAACCCGCAAGTCTACACGAACATTGACGGTGATCCATCGAAGATTGTTGGCAACGCAAGCAATGAGAAGGGAGAATTTAGCCTTCTCGAGATCGACGTCAAGTCGAGTCTTACGTACTTTGTGGTGATCAAGCTGATTGCTGCAGCACCCGAAGGTACACATGGAGCGAATCCATTGGGCCAGGCCCTGTACGAAGGAACCAAGTGGGAGGAGACCGAGACCGAGACGATGACGATTTGTTCGTTATCCAAGGTGTTCCCAGTATTCTTCGGTCATGAGATCGTGTACGGGTCGTTGAAGGACGAAGGAACTCGAACGGACTTCGGCGAAGGAGGTACGGGCTTCGAAGCATACGCAAACCTCGTGGTCGCAGCGATTAATTCTGCTGCGGATAGTAACAAGGTTATCGCTAAGATTGGAGCAATCCAGACTGGAGACGGAAAAGGATTGTACATCCACGAAGATTTCGACTCTGGAAAGCGCGCGTTGAGTACAAACGGCGTTGGCACGAATCCAGTGTTTGTGAACTCGGCTCACTATCCCGAGATTTCAAAGAAGATCAAATTGGCTACTGGCCCCGTGAACGATTCGTCGAACGGGCCGGCCTCGAACACCTACATCCTCAAGAATGCCGATGAGGAAGACAAGGATTCGGCGGCCAAGGATGGGCTAGCTATGCTCCAGCTTCTCCTTCTAGGAGGAAAGATCAACTGGAAAACTTGTGAGATTTCAAACCCAACATTGGGGATTTTCTCGAAGAGCATGAAGGCGATCCAAAACGGAACGCGAGGAATCATGACATCAAGATTGACAACGATGTTGAACACGGCGTTGAAAATCGGAGACAATGCCGATCCTTTGTCTATCCTGTCCCAAGGGACGCTCACGGTAATTCAATCGACATTGGCGGGACTGCTTCTCAAGGGACAGTTTCAGGTCGAGCCAGCTTTGACACTTGAAACAGCCGAAGTGAACTTAGTTGGACTATGCTCTTTTCTGCCCCAAACGGGAATGAATAAGGAGAAGCTAGCAACTCTTGAGTACACCGAGAAGAAGAAGGACAACGAGAGGCACTTGGACGTGCCAGCAAGCCAGCGTACCAAGGAGAAGACGACGATTGCTCGTTTGGGAAAGATCACTGGACCAGAGTCGGTCCAAGCTGTGGTTATCAACTTGGTCAGGGTTATCCATGCGCTAGCTGATATCGAGGCGATGGAGGCAATCGAAGCCCCGTCAGTCTTGTTGCAAATTTTCATGAAGCATTTGGAGTGGATGCGCACAAAGAAGAATGTGACGTGGGCCGAGCGTCACGACGACGATCACCCTCAGCTGGGGTGCAACCTCTATGCCGACTTGGATGTGATCTGGTGCAAAGTGAGCGCAGGAGCAACGTGAGGAAGCTGCATAGAGTGGTACAATCGTTGGAGAGCAAAGGCATGACGTTGTACGAGAATGAGTGCTGGAATAGGATAGTATACACTCTCTTCCGGCTTAGAATATCATGTCTCAATGTCGCTTCTTGTAAGTTGTACTCGACTGAGCCAAATACTCTGTATTAAGCAATGTCATTTTCAAGGATACGACTAACGGAAAATAATTTGATGACTCCACTTGGGATTGAGGTGGTGATAATGGGAAGTACACGTACGATCCCAACTTGAATAAAGTCGATATGATCATTGTAGTCGAAAAAGCATCGATATTCAGACTCATGATCCAACGGAAGTGGCCACAGAGAATGAATGCCATCGTCCCACACTCCGGTCAATGTAAACATCTCGTTGAGGAATTGCATCGGCATTTGTGACTAGGCGTGGATCTTACTAAATTCTTTCCTTCGTGTTAAAAATCATATGTTGGGCACTCGACTTGGGTCATGGTAACTCGGAATTTATCAGTAACTCCCCGAGGCCAAGCTCTCGATGTTGATGGGAACCCTATCCATGGGTTCAAGGACAGTGACTACAAAGCATTAGAATTCCTGATGGATAAGGATAATGAAATCACCAAGATGTACCGAGGAGGGTGCGAAGTCGATCTCTGAACATTGACAGGCCATTATACGCCCTAGAATGGACAATTAATGGAGATTTGGGACATCAAGTATGAAGCACAAAATGAATTACTTACTGGATCCTGATCCTCTCAATTGCTTGCCTTGAGTCTCCAACCATTATCGTCCATGTTCTTACAACTACTGTACCTAGAGCCTAAATACAATAATTGATCATCATGCCGCATCCGACCATCATTTGCTTCCATTGTTGCAGCAACTCGATTCCAAGGGAAGGGTTCGACCAGAAAAAAATGACTTTAGAACTTGCATTGAAGATGATGGGGAGACACAGTCAACATTGACTCTCTGCTTCTAAAAAGGCGACGGTCATAAGTAATTTGGTAATACCTTTGCTGGTTTCCTTCAGTTGATTGGGGACTGGTGATAGTGATATTCCTTGAGATTGTAATATGTGGGTCTTATATAATTACATATGAGAGATTGATGGTAAGAAAATGGTAATGTCAGTATCGAATCAAGAATAGTACCAAAATCAAAGCAATGAGAGAGCGCCCTGATTCAGTTGCCACATTGGTTTGGGCACCACAACTCTTCGGTCCAGAACTAGACAGATTTATTCCAAATTCATCATTTGATGCATAGGGTTCCTCAGTGTTAGTGCTGCTGGTCGTGGTGATGGAGTTTGTGGTACTAGTTGTTGTGAAGACAGGCAGAGTACCTGATGAAGTAGCACTGGTGGCAGGTGAAGTGCTTGCTGTAATTATGGATGTCTTGGTGCTTACTGAGGTTGATTCAGGCAGAGTGCTGATGACACTGTTGGAAGCCAAAGTATTTGTCAAATTTGTGGACATTGTGGTGCTTCCTGATGTTGATGCTGATGATATGTTAGGCACCGTGCCCGCCGTACTGGTTGAGGTTTTGGTGCTTGTGGAGGATGTTAACATGTCGTCTTTTACATTTTGAGAAGATGGTGATATCCAAACACGTATTGTTTTATCAGACGCTGCAGCGAGTGCTACTCCACTCTGCATCTCACCACTGTAAGAAACTGCAGCAATGTTGCTCGATAACTTTCCAGCCAATGGAAGGGACCAGACCTCTTGTAAGCTAAAGCCAGAACCATTCTCCTTCACCAACTGTAAGCTTACTAAACTCTGTAGACTCTCATCCAAAAGAATTGCTTCGTTGATGCCATCCCCATTCAAATCCCCGCTTAGTGCTGTGTCAAGATACCGCCACCCAATATCATGCGTTGTGTACTTGCTTATTGAAGATCGCATTTCCATAGTGCCACCAGCTGCAATATCGAAAAATTCCAATTCCTTTCTGACGTGCGGGGTCAACACATCCACCATTGAGTAGAAAGGATCATTCCCATTCTCGTTATCAATTGGTGCAAAATTATTGTAGAATAGCATGTGCCTCCAGCCCCACTCAATGTATGGAGATTCAGAGATGACATCTCCACAGAAAACATCATAGGTACAAATACATGCCCCGTTGGCCGAATTGGTCACATTTGTTGCAATCGTTTCACCACCCTCTATGAACATGGGATACAGCCCCTCAAAAACAGTGCCCGAAGGAAGAGTGATTTGCCTTTCCAGCGCCATTGAGTAAGAAACACCAGCACCATTGTTTTGTTGGGTAACTTGAATAAAAAGTAGAGACGATCCCTCCAGACAATCTCCCAAAACACAGTGGGGATATCGTTTGGCACCTCCGTACACAGCCAGAAGTTTTGAGTTTGCTGCATTATTATTAGTCGCATCCAATAATGTGTTTGAGGGCGCCATGACAATTCTACATCTGCAATGCATTAATGTTTGGTATTTCGTCTATTTCTTGATCTTTGGCCAAGTCATAAAGAATGATATTGCTGCTTGTATCAATGTAGACAAAAATACCACATAGTCCATCATCAGTTGTTGCTTCAGTGATGCATGGAAAGACAGGCACAGGGTGCGATAAAGGAGAGAGCTTTGCAGACGATGGCAGTTCTACAACTTTTGTAACATGACGTGTACTTCCATCATCATGATACGTCAATACCAATGGAGGTCGTTCAGGATCAAACACTTCAGCTTCAGAAGTTGTTGTTGTTGGATAATTCAATTTTTCCACATCACTGGCACTAGCGACCAGGTAGGCCGATCCATCTTTTGTCGTTGCCACAAACTGTGGCCCTGAAGTTGATGTGGTGGTGGCAACGAGCCATTTTATTTCACTGGGCAATTCAACGTCAAAGTAATCCACATCAGTAGGAAACCCACCTCTTGCATCGGGTGCCAGGATTCGATTGCCAGTGAATATGTTGTCCGGTCCAACGGTGGACGAAGCCGTAGAAGGTCAAATGAGAAGTGGTGCTGAATAGTTAATGTTCGTGTTGATAGTAGCAGTAGTAGTAGTAGTAGTAGTAGTAGCGGCGCCGGTCGTGTGGCACCTAGAGGCTAGACTTGCAGAGGAGAGAGTGGTAGACGTGGAGAGATGTCGTGCGCGACGCCGATGCTGGCAAATAGCCCATGATTTAGCTCTGGGGCTGGAGGCAAATTATCATCGTCTGCGGCTGTGGCGAGTGTTTGACAGGGAATAGAAGACTGGCGATGGGCAAGAGGCTACCTAGGGCTAGGCGGAGAGAGGTGGAGGATGAGGCCGATGCGAACCGCCGAATTCGAGGGCGACGCTACACACTACCATGATATTATCAGCAGGGCTACGCACCACCACGGGTGACGGGTGGGCCTGTTCATGTTCGTTATGTTCATGTTCATGATCAATGCTGTGTTGAGTTGAGAAGGAGCCAGGCACCAGGCGCTGCACCAGGCATCAGCAGATTCGAAGATGAGAAGATCGTCCAATGGAATTCTACGGCAAGTGTATGTCAGAGGAAATAGTACTGTATCTTGCGGGAAGCCATGATTTGGGAAGAACCCAAAAACAAAACAATGTCATCTTTCCCGCCAAAACTGCCACTTATCACTATCACTCTTTCGATTTTTTTTAGGTACCTACGAGTTTGTTACCTTATTTGGTCCGTGACATGCCGATAGGTAGAAGTACGTAG
>JALLAU010001226.1:0-10589 GCA_036939495.1 Thalassiosira hispida
CAGCAGCAACCGCAGCAGCAGCAGCAGCAGCAGCAGCAGCGCAGACTCAACTGCCCTGGCAATAGTAATAAACAGTGCTCCTCCGTCGACGGATGCGAATGGTCCAAAGGAAGCTGCGAGGCCATAACACCCGCTCCTGGGCCTGGTCCGACACCTCCTGCCCCCGGACCCACACCAGGAGGATGCGATACCATCAACAAGGCCAAGGATTGCACACCTACTCCGGGGTGTGAATGGGGAGGAGGCAATGTTGGATGTCTCGATATTGAGGTAAGTTTTGCATTCAATTTTTACTTTATGTTTCGGTACGAATTCTATTCAATCATATCTCATGTTCTTTATGTCAAACTTCACAGCCAACCAATGCACCGACAAAACAGGTGAACACCATACATCTATTACTATTACTCATACCATAGATACATGTTTTTCAGTATCATCATTCATACAAAATGGATCTCTCATTATTTGATATTGTGTTTTGATACGCATCATACTTTTATCACTTCATACTACAGCCAACTTCACCTCCTACAGATACCGGGCCTCAAGCCACCTATTACCCAGGAGATCTCACTGTGCCCTCTGCCTGTGACGGTGGCAAGCTCATGCTATCCACCGGTATGGATTGCAAGCTCTTGACCACAGAGGGTCAGCCAGTTACCTATGCCAATGGACAGCAGGGGCCATCCATGCATGGTAATGCGGACGGAGCGGGCGTGATTAAACATCTGACGGACGGTGGCTGGTACTACGTGAGTAACAGTGAAATAGGAAGTAGTAATGGAGGAGCTGGGGTGCTAAGGTTTGATCAGAATGGCGACTTGATTGAATATACGCAGCCTTTAACAGGGACGTCTCGTAATTGCGGAGGAGGTGTGTATATATTTGTCTCGTTATTGCTTATGATTTTGCATTTGCATCCATCCTTCATATGTTATCTCACTATATTGTACCATCGATTTGCAACATGTTACATTCTACAAGGAGTGACACCTCATGGAACATGGGTCTCTTGCGAGGAAGCTAGCAGCGCGGGGCGATGCCATGAAGTCAATCCTCATACGGGTGATACGCAGCAAGTCAATGTTGTCGACGAAGGTGGGAACTACGAATCCTTTGCATACGACGACAAGGACACAGTGACTCGGTTCTTTGTCACCGAGGATTCGAGCACGGGTGCCTTAATCCGTTATACTCCTGCTGATACTGCTTATCTCACTGGTGATGATGGGGACATCTTGAGTTCCCCCGGTGGTACTCATGAATATTTGCTGCTAGATGATACCACGAAGACCTTCACCTGGACTACAAACCGCGGATTGGCAGAAGCCAGCGCAAATGCCTTATTTCCAGCTTCGGAAGGCATTGACGTACATAACAGGACCTTAAATTTTGTGTCCAAAACGTGAGTTTCGCTTGTTATTTTCCGTTGGCATATCTAACAACAAACTGAGACACTCGCACCTGCTCATCCGTGTTGCACTCTGCACTTCTTTCAGCACGAAGAAGCTCTTCACGTTAGATCTTGAGAATCAGACATGGTCCAGCTCATCAACTTTATCCGGCGCATTCAATCTGCAGCCAGATCAGATCGGGCGTATCATTGGCGAGGGAGACATGCTCTACTTTGCAGAAGATGGCGGAAGCGATTGCGACATTCATTGTGTAGATTCGACAGGAAAGTATTTTACCATTGTGAGGGGAGATGGCTACTCTACCGAGACCACTGGTTTGGCATTTAGTGAGTGTAGTTAGTTGTACTGCATTATTATATTATTTAGTATTACATCATGATGGCTATTGAAAATATGGGATGCATCTAACAAACAATTCTATTTCTTTTCTCCTTGGATTAATTACTTTAATTGCAGGCCCAGATGGCATGTTCATGTATGTTGCGTTTCAATCAAACAGTAACGTCTATTCGTTCTGGCGTACGGACGGATTACCGTTCAATGGGACTGTTGCCGATATCAAATATCATTGAATAGGCTTCGTTTAATAGCCTTTGGGTGAATTCATGATTGTGGGGATTGAGATCATGCTGTGATTGACAATAGGGGAGAATTATTTTGTCCATGTTGCTTGGCGATTAGAGAACAATAAGGTTTGTAAAAAAAAGAACATACTTCGCTGGAGTTAATAAAAAGACAACTAAATCTATCAGGCACATGATACCAGCGTGGTTTGATAGGAGCTGCTTAGTTCCACCCTTTTGTTTGCTTACAAAAAGGTCCGTTCATTAAATCAATATTGCAACCTATTCTCTACAACTTGGCTGGATTATCCAAGCTCTACAAGGCCTAAACTTTTGCATAGAGCTGTATCCAGTGTGAACTATTCCTCAATTACTGCACATGTCAATTAAAACATGGCTCTCTATGATATGCACTAGGGGCCACAATCCCGACAAGCTTTGAACATCAAGGATTCACATCATGTTATCAAGTTTCGCTTGAACAAGCTCCATGGTAGTTCTGACAAACTCATTATGCCTCAGTAGGAGAGGTAGCCTTGGATGACGATTATCATCACCCTTCCGGAAAGACTTTCGCCAGCTATTTTCTGATAATTCATCCAACTCATTTACAAGGTAATCCACATGTTTTTGTAGTACAGAGTGAGTTTGGGGAAAGTGTTGTTCGTGGTAGCCTTGCTTTGTTGCCTCGTCACCAGCCATATGGGTCTGGTAAAAGGCCTGCTGTTCTTCTGGACTCTATATATTTGTACAAAATTTAAGACAACATCATGTTATGAAGGTTCTTCTCAACAAGATCCAAGGTATTTTTGACAAACTCATTGTGTCTCATAATAAGAGGTAGGCGTGGATGGCGTTCTGCATCCTGCCCTTGATCCATCTGAACCCCCAACCCTAGCTCCAATTCCTCGAGCTCCTCCAATAGAAAATTCACATGTTCTTGCAGTGAAAATAGTGTTTTGGCAAAGTGTTGATTGTGGTAGCCTTGCTTTGTTGCCTCGTCACCCGCCATGTGTGCCTGATAAAAGGTCTGCTGCTCTCCGGGACTCACCTTGCCAAGTTCTTCGTAGAGCAATACGTCCCAAACTTCATTGGAGATACTGCCATCATTGTAGAAGAGCATTCGTGAATGATCGTATCCCATTTCAATTAATTCAGGTGATGGGTTGTTGATAACGTATTTGCAAAATGTAGCAGGGGATGACTCGTCCAGAAACCCATATCGTGCTAGCAAGTTGGAGGGGTTGGTAGGATCTCCGTAGCACATTCGTAGGGGTTGTCCAGCAGGTACATTGCGATTTGAGTAGGCATAACAATTTGCCTCATCATCGTAAGATATGTAGACATCAATTTCAGCTCCACCATGGTTGAAGAAGTCCGCCATGGGGACAATACACAAGTCCCCATCTGGCAAAGCCATGTATCGCGTATGAACTACCGCAAAAGCCCACCTGGTCAAGTCTTCATTGTTTTTACTTTCGGAACTAATGAACGGTACCTCGCCGAGCGCCTGAACAAAATGTTTTAGCTGGGTCTTTTCTGCTAAAGCAAGCTCGGCCGCATAGGGTGGCAGACATCCGAAGCAGAAGTCCGTCATGGATGCACCATTTGAATAATATTTGGGCAAGGAATTCAACCACTGATACCATGGACTTGACTCCCCCAGTTCGTATTCTTTCAACACTTTCAGAAAGAGGTAGAATTGTGATACGCGATCGGATGCCTCGGAGTTCATGAGCGCCTGCTCGGCGCTGTAGGCATCGGCGCCAAGTTCTTGCCGTGCCTTGCTCGCCGTTAGCATTACCTCGTTCGGTATGCATAGTACAGGACTTTGTTCGGGTAGATCCTGATTGGTAATTGCATATACATCGATTCCATCTTCGCTAGTAAGCTGGAAGCAATCCGAGGTTTGAACACCACAGTTGGCCGACCATTGACTTAGTGATTCAATGTCCCGTGAAGCGTTCTCCGAAATATCTACAACGCCATAACGCAGTTTGGTGTATGACGTAACTGCTAGCCTCTCCGACGCTTGCGATAATGACGGCAGGTGAGCCTGAAATGCCGATGAAATGGCAATAGTGGAGCAAAGGATAACCGATGGCAAAAACATGATGTAATAGTGATAGTGACAGGAAATCATCATCGGACAGAAAGAGGGAGGGTTCGGCAGATAAATCACCCTAGCACTCTTTAGATACAATCCTGTTAGCCCAACCGCCTTAAAATCTGCACCACCATAAAATTGAGGTTGAATATGATATTGTTGCTCTTCGCCTTGCTCTCTTAGTCTGCGCTATCTCAGTATGATATGTGAGTGTGGGAGGAATGAGGAAGCATCAATTATTATTGTGTGGAAGTTTGGTTTTGGTTAGATATTTGAGATAGATGAGGACAACAATATGAGGAGATGATGTTTGTTCATTGTTACATCAAGTCCTCCGTCATTATTTCCCGCCATATCTCCTGAACCTAAGGAGGAAGTAGGTAGGTAGGTACCTTCCCGCCATATCCCTAGGTACTACCTATGGAGGAATAGAACATTTACAATAGGATACCAATAATTGTTTAGGGAGAACAATCGGGATTTCGCCTTCACAAGCAAAGCTACGAAAGCCTCGCGGACAGCCATTAAATCTGTGCCTCACCGCCTGCCCATCCCTATCGTATCTGTCGCTGTGCAGTAATACGTATAAAGGTACATGTAAAGGAGAGTAAAGGCCTTACTGCTCGCTCTCCGAAGAATAGAAGAGAAAGAATACAATGTGCATGATGATGCTGAGGAACATGGCATGCGATCAAGGATCAAAAGATCATCCGCCTTCATCTCCATCTCCGCAATCGCATAAACTTGAGCATCACCATCACATGGACATCAATTACGATGATTGCCAAGGAGGAGAAGCAACTACCTATAGTGACTCTGATAATTTTGGGCTTGCTCATTGCCAGCTGTCACATATGCCTGTCATCTCAGGAGACTCTTACTGCGGAAGCAGTGGCAGCGAGGAATGCCATGGTGTCAATCGTGACCATCATGCTGGTATCACTGATGATTGTTGCAAGAGGGTAGGAGTAGTTATCAGGAAGAAGCAATGGAAGAGATGTCGACAGGTCAAACCGATGCGAATCATGAATACATTGCCACTTGTGATTTTGATGCATATGATGGGTGTTCTTATTTGTACTACATCGATAGGAATGATGTGTGGGAATCATCTAGTCGATGCATTTGGCTTTTCATCATTGCCTTCCAAGAATCATGGTGTAGGAAAAATACCAATGATGCAGCAACAAGCAGTTGCGAAATCTTCATTGTTCATGTCAACAAAGAGTGACAGCTCTGCAACTACCACCTCTACAACCTCCCAAAACGATATCAATCCAGCAGCCACACCCAACACTTCCTCGTCATCCACCAACGAATACTCCTTCTTCGACGAAGCAATAATCTACATCCGTGCCGGATCCGGGGGACAAGGATCTTCCACCTACAGAAAGGGTGTGAACAATCAAAATGGACCACCCGATGGTGGCAACGGCGGAAAAGGGGGGAATGTCATACTAGAAATGGATGATAGTTTGAATACACTCGCGGGACTTGCGAGATATGCTTGGAGGCCTAATAGCTTTGGTGGTGGTGGTGGTGCCAAGAAGCGAAGTGGTGGCGGCAGCGGGGATGGCAGCGGAGGCGAGGGCACGACTACGAGGGTGTTAAGCTTTAGGGCCGAGAATGGCGTCGATGGCAAACGGCATAGCAAACAGGGACGAAATGGCAAGGACGTGGTTGTAAGGGTGCCACCTGGCACAGTAGTTCAGGAAGAGATTATGTCAGAGGACGGTAGTGACGAGCCAATCTATGTTGACGTCGGTACCGTCAATACGTTTAACCCCACCCTCTTGGCTGCATACGCCGGAGAAGGAGGGGAAGGATCTTCCGCCCAAAAGCACCAACGTGGCGTGCGACAAACCCGTACCCCACCCCAGGGCGGAGAACGCAAGCGATTAAAGCTCACACTAAAAGTTGTGGCGGATGTGGCGCTTGTCGCGGTCCCTAATGCCGGGAAGTCGACATTGTTGAGCAAGGTCACGCGTGCCAAGCCCAAGATTGCGGATTATCCTTTTACTACCGTGGTGCCAAACTTGGGTGTTTGGGTACCCAGCGGTAATTTGGCGTATAATAATGAAAACGGTGACGAGGATAACGAAGAGAGCAGCAAATCACTCATTATGTGCGATGTCCCTGGTCTTATTGCGGGTGCCTCTGAGGGTATCGGCCTAGGACACGCGTTCCTGCGTCACGTAGAGCGGTGTCATGTCATATTACATATTCTTGATGCTACATCCAAGGATGTTCTGGAAGAGTATGCCATGATCAATCGAGAGTTAATAAACTACGGAACAGGCAAATTGGCAACTATGCCCCAGGTGGTGATAGTGAACAAGATCGATGTAGCCTTCGACGAAGATGGAAGCGAAAGTGGAAAGTTTCGAAACAAAGCCGAGCTAGAAGAAGAGTTGAAAAAGGTCTTGCCGCACAGTCGTTTGATGTGGATAAGTGCCTTGGAGGAGGAGGGCGTGGATGATTTGATGGAACGGGTTGCCATGTTCGTGAAGAAGGTGAAGGGTGCGATTGCAGAGGAGGAGAGGAGAAAAAGAATGAAGGAAATGGAGGAGGAAGAAGATGATGACACACTGTACTCGTGAGGGATATCCCTAGAGTGGAGGTAGACCTAACCCTAGACACTCTCCTTACATAGGTATGTCCAAGCTTGTACCCCTGCTGTAGTACCTACACTCGAGCTGGCAGGTTATGAGCGATGATGTGTAAGGGGAGATAGGCAGGGAGCGAATGCAGGCATATGCTCATCTGTTGGATTAAATGCTGGGCTCTCTTTTTCCCCATGTCAGATCCAAAACATAGTGGTAGCTGGTCGTAGCATAATCAGTAGAAGCTACATCAAATATATGCAATCTCTAGATTGCCCACTAACAAACAATCTGAAGAATTGTTTGGTATCTAGGGATTCATCCCCATCCCACACATGAAAATAAAGTTCCCAGCCCTTTGGTAAGCGTCACACAAAGACCACTTTTTGCCTCCCCCATTTATTGTTTTGATAGATATGTGGCATGGTAAATTTCATACGCACTATATCTTTTCAAATACCTATGATGGGAACACGAGCAGCATTCTCTCATCCTCGCTCAATGTAAGGTGCCGCTACAACCCAAGAATAAATCTACCATTTACAAATCATGCTTGAAAATATTAATCAATAGAAGCTTACCTACATCAAGCAGACCCCAATTTTTGCTGTGATGTAGGTTGTGCCTTTTCTGCCCCTCCTAGTCTCAACTGGACTTCTCTCCCGAAATCAATGAAAATGAAATTCCCAGCCCAGTTGTTTGAATGTGGCAGAATCATGACACACACACATAGACTACTCCCCCACTCCCCAATACTGGATATTATGTCTAACATTATTCTTTCAATTCTACCTCCTTGGCCCACCACGTCCCATCGATCCCCCACCCCCACCCCCTCGTCCACGCCCCCTTCCTCTGCCAGCACCTGATCCAACAGCTTTCGACTTTGTCACAGTCTAAATAAAAAGGAAAAGAACGAATTGAGCAAGTTTAGTACATTAATAAAAATTCACATGTTATGAACAAGGATAAAATTAATGCAACAAATCAATACCCAAAGAAAAACATATTCCATCGGCTCACCTTTGCAGAATCTTCCACCAACAGAGCATCCAAATTCAATCCATCAGGCAATATCCACGCCCTCATCGTGCTACCTCTCACGCTCAACGTGGCATAACTCACAGGGTTCTTACCCCTTACCGTCATCTTGACCTTTTTCAAGTGTGCATTCATCGTGGCATCAACTCCCACTACGGTGCCTGAAATCACTGTGCCATTTTTTAGCTCGATGGTAACTTGTTCCTTATTTAGTTTTTGGAGGAATTTTACGAGCTTCATTGTTGTATTGTATGTTTTTCTATTTTGATGGATATGCAGTTAATATTGGCCTTTAGGTGTATCTAGATGTGCAGAGGTGATGGAGGAGGAGGCTCTCTGGAGGTAGCGAGAAGCGAGAGGAGAAGGGGCGGAGAGAGGACGAGAGAGAGGCAGAGGTGGTAGCTTGGTGGTAAAGGTTTGTTATCGACGGACGGTGAATGAATGCGGTGAATGGCGGATGGCGGCGGCGGCGCCATTGGCGTCTGGTGGCGGAAATAGATTTCACGTGACGGAAGTATTAAGTCCCGTTATGGGTCTTCCAACCTATCGTGTGACTTGCCTCTTTAGATGACAAGGAGGATATCGTAGGAGCCCAGAGGGAGCAGCAATAAAGGGCTCAAAGAAAGCAATGCAGCTCTCTAGGAGTAGAGATAGAGAGAAAAAACAGCATATTTCCAAGTTAGTTGATACTTGAATTCTATTCCTGTCAAGGGTGAAACAGAGAAGGAGTGGAGTACCTTATCCTCAAACCCAGAGCTAGCTCAAAACCCCACTTGAGGTACACTTTCATGTCAAAGAATGACAATGGTAAAAAAATGGACCAATCACAACGTACACCACAAGCAACATATTGGCGAGAAGATGAACTTGGAAGAGTGGTTGATATTGGTTGTTTAGAAGTAGTTATATGCATTTATCTAAAATAAAATGGGTGCCGACAGGGGGTCTACGATATCCAACATCATCACAAACAAGTGGCATTGATCGATCACATTGCTTACGCTGCCATTGTCACACCAACCCCCAAAACTGAATATACTAGCATGTAATTTTCATGATTTTGCCTGCTCTACCCGAAATAAAAGAGGACCTCTTCAGGATGACATATTTGCATCCCTATCGTGCACCCTCGAAAACTTGATGTCATTCGTGAGACGTTCGCAGTCATGATGATAATATCCACCACACTGCGTAATCGGACTTAATCCCATCTCCTTCATGGCCTCCCTCCAGTCGCCACGCCGTTCTGAAGGCTGGTATGCCTCCACGACTTGTCGCAAGGGCCATTCGTAGAATTGACGAACCATTGCCTCCATACCTTCATGTGTGCCCAAACTTCGAGCAAAGTTGGTTGCATTATCAGATATACGTTTCGCTAAGTTTGGGTGAGATTCCGCCCATTCGTACTTTTGTTTCAAATCACTCAGGTTCTCCCTAACAGGAACGTAGTGTACCCAAGGCTCCAATTTATCATGGAAATAATCCTTTGTGGGGGTAACGTGATGGAATAACAATCCAGGCAGACCCAGTTTTTCGAGTGTGCCACTCCATGTCGTCCCACCCCCGCCGCCCAAATCAATGTGGTACTTGAAGTGCCCCAGCTCTTCTAAGGACATGCCCTCCCCTATAGCGGGTATGCCATACTCCTCGAATTGTTGATAGGATTCAATTTCAGACGTGAGCACCTTCTTCCCCATGTGCATGGCCCCAACAAACTTAATGTTGCACCACGGCAGTGAGTTTGTCATCTCTGCCTCGCGTTCTGCCTCGGCTGTCCAAACCACTCCCTTCCATCTTGGAATTAGCTCACCGTACACTTGTCTCATGGCATTGGTGGCGGCAGTCTTCACATTACCCAACATTCCAACCCGGCTTGCAACATCTACATCAAAATTGGGCGTTCTTAATGTAGTTACCATCTGGGACAAGTAACTAAAATCCGTCCCCCGCCATACAATCTGCGGTGTCAAATCATCCCAACCCAACCCGATAGTCTCTTCAAACACCAACCCAACACTATTCCCCGAATTTCTTGGTAAGTATTGTTTGCATATAATGTGATGTGTCAACCAAGTATCATAACAGGTCAAGTGATTATTCTGCGGAATGGGCATGGCTATCATTGATGGAATAAGTGGCATTCGGAATGCGCTTCCGAATGTTAATATGGGTCCCAATTCTTCCTGTATGCAATCTGTACGCTGCGCCCATAAGCATGTGTTCCAATGTATACCTGGAAAATCTGACGAACTTATCGACACTGCAAATTCATCCACTTCGTTGTCTGGATTGAATCGATCGGGGAACAACAACCGAAGCGCATGTGAGGTAGCCTCGATACCCTTCACCAACTTAAGACAACTCGATCTCCATGGCATGTTGTCGGAATAATGTGCAATGAATTTATCACTGGTTGGGTCGTACAATAATACCGCAAATGTGCTACGGAAGTGGTGTACTGTTTGAAGGACGTTAACGAGAGAGTAGGGTGGTAGCGGCCCAGGAGGCACCGGCTCCGTGGGCGAGTTAACATCTTCCGGTGGGATTTCAAAGTCTTCTTCCACAGAGACAGAGAGCGCCCTCCTTTCTGCCAACCTCCAATCAATGCCGCGTTTATTGAAGTCAGAAGCTAGACAGACCAAGGCGCAAACAATGGTAGATACTAGAACGAGGATGGCAGTGAGACTTTGCCGATCACGGCCACAGAGTAGTGAATTGAGCATGATTATCTATGATAAATTAGTGCTGGTGCTTCTCCTTCCTTCGACTGTGGTTGAATTAATGGTACAATAATGGTGGTATCGTCCCCCTTTCCTTACCCATGCCCATGGTGTCATTATGGCGTCATTTGGTAAAA
>JALLAU010001227.1:0-10637 GCA_036939495.1 Thalassiosira hispida
TCCTTGGTTAGTTCGAGGAAGCGAAGAGCAGGTGAAGTCTAGTGGCCACACTCGAGGAACTCAAGTCGTTGCAGATGCCGGAGATACATTGGGTAATGAGCGGGGATAACTCCCCCCCCGTTTTTATCACTAGGTGCACAGTTAGATCGGCCCCCGACGGACTTCGCGGATTTGGCCTACTCGCCCCCCAAAACTTCAATCTCCTCTTCGTCTCTGGCTCTGGTGCAACGGTGCAACCACCACGCCACATCCGACTCTCACTCTCGTTTCTCATCATTTAGCATCATCAGCATCAGCAGACAGAGCCATAATCATGTCGGGCCAACAAGATGCCGCGGCAATGGACGCCCTCAACCTAGACGATCTCTTCCTAGGTGGCGATGACGACAATCAGGGCGGCATGGGCGACGCCCTCTTCGCCGACATGGACATCGACCTGGGCGACATTATGGATGGAATCATCGGCGATGGTGCCGCCCCGCCGTCCGCTTCGGATGGCGGGGGGATGGGTAATTTGATGGATGATTTCTTCGCAAGTACTGGCAGCGATGGCGGCGGTCCAACAATAAAGCCTCCGGCACGAAGTCGCAGTAATTCCATTTCCGCAGATATTATACCCGCCCCGTCGAAGGGGAAGGGAAAATCGCGAACGGCACGGTCCAATCCCTTCCTTGCCATGGCACAGCAGCAGCAGCAACAATCGTCAATAACCAAAAAACAATCGGCCGTATCCTCGGAAGCTAAAATGTTAATGTCATCGTCCCTGCTGTCGGCCAACCAAATATTATCCCCCACGGCGAAACGGAAGCGACGCAAGAGTAAAAAGTTGGTGAATATGGATGAGGACGATGACTGCGTACGCAACGACTATGGCGGTGGTCCTAATCAATCGTCATCATCGATTGTGGCGCAAACGAAGAAGAGTCGACGGACAAGTGGCGGCAGTCGCAACCGATCCAAAATTACTCCAAATTTGGACAGGGATATCTCCCAGTCGTCCATGCAGCAGGATCGTTCATCATCCTCGTCGTCGATACTGCCCCCGCCATTGATACAACAACAAGAACGAGCATCTTCCTACAGCTCTTCCATCAATCTACAACATCCAACCTCGTCATTATCATCAATTCAACCCAATCAACTTCTCAAATCAACATCCTCCTCCTCCACAACAACAACAATCACACCCACGGGTCCCACCCTGGAACAAATCCGCCAAACCAAAAAGCTACTGCAAAAAAAGGCACAGCAAGAAGTTTCCAAATTTGGATTGGATCAATCTCGCACACTCTTCTTCCCCTACATGCATTTGCCGCAGGAGGTGGACGTGAAGAAGCGCGGCCAAAAGGCGTATCCTTCTTTGGAGAAGTTGAATATCCAATCGGCAATTTTGGGCCATAATGGTGCACAAGATGGGATTTCGAATACGAAGGAGCAGGAGGAGGAACAGAAGTCATCGTCGTCGAGCAACAATAACAGTACAATCACCACAACGTCGCCAATCTACACCCTATTCGATCGACACATTGGCGCCCTCACCGACAATCACGGCCAACTCCACCCCTCCGCAACCCTGCTCTCCAGTCTCGACAACTCCACCGACACTGTATCCTCCCACCTCAAGAAGATGACGCGAAATAAAAAACGACAGCTCCAGCTAAATCTACCTCAATCCATTTTAAGTCAATCGCAACCATTGATAGAGGAATTATCAAAGTTGTACGTGGGGTGCATCAAACAATCGGCATTCTTACGTCAGAATTTAATGAATATGGAGGGATGGTGTACCGATCACTTATCGAGAGAGGACGTGTCCGCCACATTTGACGTGAAACGGAAACATGTCGAGAATGTACTGCGAATGATGCAATTGCACAAACGGCAGCAGGAGAAGCAAACGTTGATGGAGGAGAAGCGACAAAAGATGATACAGATGCAGGGGGTGGCAGTGCAAGTAGTGGCAAAAGGTACCAAAAAGATGGTAGCTTCCGATAAATTGGCACTGCCTGCCCCAGAGGTGAATTTGAGTACTGGTTTGCAGAGTTTGCCGAATGCCCCGAATCACGGTGGAATTCATTCCACGCCTATAATTGCGCTAAAGGTCAAGGTGAAAGTGAGTGGGTGGCGCGATAAGAGCGGAGCACGATTGGGTGCTAGAATGTGGTGTCCGAATGGTTGGAAGGTGGCGTTGAAACGATCCCAAAATTCATGGAACGGATCATCAAGTAGTAGCAGCGGTAGTGCTTCCACGTTGATTTCGAACAAGCCTGCGCCGCGGGCCCTTGCCCCGTTGGACTTGTCGAGCGTGGATAGGGCGACGATGGAGGTGGTGGCCAATGAGATTTTGAGGTTTGATTTAATGCCTCCCAAGAAGTTGGCGAGTCCTCCGCCCCCTCCGGCGGTTGTGAAGGAGGTTGCGAAGGAGATTATGGAACCTTTGAAGCCTCCCGCCAAGTCTTCGACACCACCAAGTGGTGGAGTAGATGCTGCACCCGAGGTGAAAAAGGGTAATAATGCTGCTGCTCCCGCTCAAGTAGCCAAGGAGACGAAAAAGAGCCGGAAGCGCAAGGCCAAGGAAAGTGTTGCGTCATCCGTTGCATCCCCTTCCTCCACAGCAACGACGCCCAACTCGTCATCTAAAAGAGGTGGCCCAGAGATGAGAAGACTCATGCCCCATGTACCCAGCCTTGACAAACCACGGTTTCACACTGCCATACTCACCCCCTCCACCATACCAAGTTTATCAAGCAGTAATACAACCAACGAAAAGAAGAAGGAAGACGATATCTACACCCAAGAACAAACGCGCCTCCTAAATCATCTCTATACCCAAATATTACATCCCGCACTCTCCCCCACCGAAAGACGTTCCCATCTCGCCAATGAAATATCCTCCACCCTAACGCGTCTCGAAAACTATCGTCAATCCAAATCAAATCCCAATATTGTCAAGATTCAAAAACAAGTGGAAGAACTACAATCTATATATGAGGAAGATTTAGATATTGTTCCAGAGCATGGTAATACTATCGGAATGTGGAATTGGATGAAGGCTAATAATTATTGGGAGGAGGGTTTGGAGAGGGAGGAGGATGTTTATTTGGGGTTGGAGGGGATTTGGCAGCCGGAATTGATGTTGGAAGAGGAGGATATGGATGTTGGTGGTGGTGTTGTTGGATGTGGTGATTGGGGTTTGATGTTGCCATCACCTGGTAAAGTGTCGTCGTCAACGGATGTTGTGAAGGTTGACAATGAGAAGGATGGCGTGGTCGTTGAGTGTAGTTCTTCAGAAAAAAAGGAATTCTCTCCCTTGTTCGATCGTTTACAGTCCTTGTTGGTTGAGGAAGATGATGGGAGCGACGACGATGACACTCTTGGTGACGATGAGGATGACGACGACTACCTAATCGCCAGTCTGCCACCCTTTTCTCCAGAGGAATTCATTCATGGACCAAACAAAGATAAGCCATCCATGATCGTTGCACCAGGTGATACTCCAGATGATGCCATGTTGGACGTATCAGCATTGACGCTCGATCAACGAACATACATTCAACTTCGCGCGGCTGGACTCATAGACGCTTCGACGCCCTTTTACGATGACTTGCCCCAACCATCTCCTTCCCACAGCAAGCCAATAACAGTAACGAGTGATGACAATGACCAAGAATCAATTGAAAGTATCCTCACAAAGATGAAGTCTCGTCTATCTACACTCCATGTCGAAAACAATGCCAACGTGGCCACACTGCAACGCAAGGCACTCTCCCACGTTACATCCCCCACTAATAACAAACTACGTCAAAAAAAACTTTCTGCCGACAACGATGAGGCTACATTGCAAAAGTACAAACACTTTCAAAACTTGCAAAAGGAACAGAAGGAGGAGAAACAACGTCAGATTCGTACGTCGGCGAGGGTTAAGACGGGGAGTAATAAGTTTGATGGTGAGCAGTGGCTTCCTTGGTGAATGTTAGGTATGGCGTGGTGGTATGCTGGCATCAGGGATATATAACATATCCCTGCTAGGCATGGTATATGCACGATTACATTTATTGATGGATTGTTGGATGGAAAGGATAGATGTCCGATCCATATTTCAGGAAAGGGAGGAGGAGTGGGCAGGAAGACCTACCCATGTGTATTTTTATTGTCTATTATAATTATCATTTGGTATTTATGTTATAATTGAGAAAATGTTTATTCTTTTTCGCACTTGACTTTTACGATTTTCTGCAAACAGCCCACGACGAACCTGGGAACGCTGTTGCGCGTTTCTTCCCTGGCCGATGGCCAAGCAAAAACGACTGCCCTTCAAGGCCTACTAACTCTACACCACCGAGGACGATACCCGATATCCGATATGGTACCTTCAGTGTGAGAAGCTATGGCAGGTTTTGACTGCACGCCAAGGCGTACCTACCTCACTCTGTACCAAGGTCGATGCCTCAGTGTGAGAAGCTACCAATGGCGGGTTTTAGAAAAAGCTTGGGACGATTTTATCTGGAGGAGAAAATTGCTAGGGATTTCGTACACCGTGAATAAGTATCTAGTGGAGTGTGAAATCAACCCATTCTGAGATCGCCACTGGATCGCCTGAATGAGAGATGGAGGTAGTAGCATTAACCCCCAACATCCAAGTCGGGGTAAAGTTCTCTAAAGCTGAGATAGCCGACAGAATGAGACCCCGTCGATGAGCTGGGACCAGATTAGCGATGTGCTGATTTCTTTGACTTGAATGAGGCGAGAGCACAGGTGGAGTAACACGATGCACCACTGCTCGGGGCGACGTACGGATATTTACATTTTGGTCAGAGTGAGACAAACACTCTGGCGACATACGGAGATTTGCACATAACTGTTCGAGAAGTAACTATATTTTCAACACTCAATCAACTATATGTCTTATCAACCTGACTAAAACCAAAAAAATATCAATTCTTTAGCCCCGCTTTCTCTTGCTACTTCGCACAACCGTGCCCATTTTATCCACCGCCTTGCCCCTATTTTTCTTCGTGTAATCTTTCGCATTAAGAGGAACATATGCATACGGTTCATATTTCTGACCCTTCCTCTTCAGATCACCGCCAGCCTTCTTTGATTTGTAGGCAGAGCCGAGTGATTTGGTAGTTTCCTTCTTCGCATTTTGTTTCTTGGCTTGTTTGGCAGCATTCTTTTCGACCTTGGCTAGCTTGACGCTTTCAAACTTGCTCACACGACGACGCTTTCCGCCACCACCAGCTTTGAGCTCAAGATTCTCCTCATCATCAGAGGCGTAGTGTTCAGTAGTGTCATGTTTATTCCCTCCCGGCTTTGTCGGCATACCTTCACTGATAACAATCCTACCCTGGTTGTCAAATTGCATATCATCATCCTCATCATCACTGAAGTCGTTGTCATTCATGCCCACATCTGCAAAGCGTACACTTCGAGCCATTTTGGAAGAATCAAGCATGTCTAGGATCTCTCCAGTCAATTCTGCCTTAATACGGGGGCCACTTGCCTTGGCGCTCTTGCTCGTCATTGTAGACCTTGCTCCACTAACAACACTCTTGCTCTTGACACTTCGATCCATCGCCGAACGTTTTGTCAGCTTACCACTCATTGCCGTCATTCTGGTAAACCCGGTCACGCCCGTCATGAATGTCCGGCCATCATCTGAATCATCTTCATCAGACTCCATCATATCCTCAAAGTCATTGTTAGCGACGGAACGTCCATCCTGCAAACCGGCAGCCTTTCTACGAGACGCCCGCTCAGAGAGTTTGCGCATGTGTGTGATTAAGCGAGAGTGCTCTTCGGGTACAAGTGGCGCAATGGCCTCATATCCGTACACTCGAACGAGCTTCTTAAGAATGATCTTGATCTTTGCACGGAACCGATCCCTGCCTTTATTGTACTTCAAAATTCCTCCTACAACTTCTGGGAGGAGTGGTTCGAGCTGCTCTTTAGTCATGGCGGCAACACTCACTCTGACGAAGCTATGTGTGTGAAAAAATGCAAAAGGCGAATAATGAACCACCATAAGAAAAGTGAACACAAATTGTCGACAGTAAATAACATGTATCATTGACTCTTCTTACCCAATCACACTCTTGGTAACCTCCCTCGACGGATCATCAAATAACACAGCAACAGTTTGCATCAACGATGGCAACAACGACTGCACTGTAAAGTCATCCCGTGCATATTCAAACGTAAGTCTCGACAATGCCATCACGGCCGCGGACCGCATATGAGTCGTCTGTGCACCCAACGCTGCCAATATTATGCGAAAGTAGTCCGTCATATCATCTCGAGCCACACCCATGGCAAGCAATAGTTGATATGCTGCCTCCCGTGTCTTGGCATTCGAGTCCTTTAAACACAATAGAACCTCACCCATAATCTTGGGAATGACTTCCATGTGTGTTGTGTTCTCCGAGTCGAATCCCTCGACAATATGTGTCATGCACTTTAACCTCATGTGACGTGCGGATACTTGGCATGTTACAATAGAATCAACCATTAGATCCGTCATCTCGCCCAATCTTTCATCGGACGTGACAAACTCCTTGTGGCGTTCGCATATCTCTGCCAATACCTTGTACGCGCGCTTTTGGACACGTGGGTCATGTTCGTCACTACGGACTAAGGGACGTACGGCACGATACAAGAGGGATAGGCTGGCATCATCGAGCGACCCAGAGGCCACGAGGGCTTGACCTAGACCTAGTAGGGAGGACATGCGCAGAGCTACTGTTGCACTGGTCTTGGCATTCTTATCTTCAGAAGATTGCTCGGCAACCTCTGTAGTGGCCACGAGGAGACGCTGCACTATCTTCTTGAAAAGATTCTGGAGGAATGCACGAGGACAGATCTGTGCCAATTGGCCAATGGCATCTGTAACGCCCTCGACGAGCTGCAAATGATTCTGTTGATTCTTCTGTGCCTCCTTTTTCGACGAAGATTCAACATCCATTGCCTCATCTTCATCTCCTGCAGGAGACTTGTTCGGAGAAGATGATGATGAATTGAGAGTTTCTACCAATTTGAATAAGGAAGGGAGGATTTTGGTAGATACATTCGATAAAACATTGTAATCTTCTTTGGCATTTGATAGTTCTTCTGATTCAGACCGTTCTTTGACTCCAACAGCCAAATTTTTGAGACCTCCACAAATGATTGCCTGATATATTGAGCATATAGTGAAAGACAAAAAGAACACAATGAGAGAGAGATATAAAGACAAGTATGGTGGCCTTCATTCACCATACACTGATCTCTCTAAAGTAAACATATGCACTCACAACCAACTTGGGATAACGTCCATAATCCCCCAGCGCCTTAACAACAATCTTGGCCACACCACCAAAATTCTCCTGCATATCCAATGGATATACACAAAATGCAGGAAACAATGACCACAATTCCACAACCCTAGCCTTTTGTATCGATATTTCTGCAGCAGTACGATGTCCATCTGCCGATGCTGCATCGCATTTACGTGCCAAATTAAGTACATTGGTTTGGAAGAAGGATAGATGTGTTTTGGACGTGATGCCGACGTGGGAGGAGGATACTTCTGTCCAGGATGAGACAGTAGCAGATTGCTTCATTAATGGCAATAACCACGCTCGGTCATCTCGGATGCCACCCCCAGTAGTGGTGTTTGACAATGACTTCTTCTCATCTTCGACAAAGTCAACGACGGATAGGAACAACTCGACACCCATTCCACGAACGATTGTCGATGTCGCGTACTCGACCGCGGTACGTGCCGTACCATCCTTTGTAACATCACCATGTAGACGTAACAATGATAGTACCAATATCTTGATCCACGCTTGTAGTTTCTCTTCCAACTCCGAGTCCTCGCCGTCACCAGCCTGTCTTTTTTCCAAGAGGCAAGCGGCCAGTGTAAAAGTAAACATAGCATAGCCACCGGCCAATATCGATCCCCAAGCATTACGATATTGAATCGAAAGTGCCTGTTCTAGGATGGGAATGCATTGTGGCAATGTTTCGAGTGACACGCGATGCAACTTTGCATTGTTGCCATTCAACTGAGATACCACAATGGGGATCATGCGTGATATGAACTGATTGAATTCTGCGCCGCAAGTCTCATTAGGATCTGCTTCCTCGCCGCTTGGAGCGTCACATAGGTGCAGCATGGACGTCATCACATTCGGCAGCAGCTTCATGGCTAGCAACTTGGATGCAGGAACATCCCCATCAATGCTGTCACTTGTCTTGCCCAACATGCGTTCCATACACGCCAAGAGACATCGCCCATACACGACATTAGCATCCCCTCCAGCGGCTGAATATGATGAGCTGTCACTGCTGGGACGATGTTGCAACAGGAAGGCAAGTGTTCGTGCTGCAAACTTGGGCATTTCATCGCCATCCTTTGCAGTTCCGTCACTTTCTTCCATAGATTCTGTGGAGAGATCGAGAGAGGTGTTGATACACAGAATGGTACAACAAGAATTAGATACCAAGAAATGAAACAACAACAAAAGAAAGAAAGCATTCGAACAGAAATGATATTAGGGAATGAGATGTAGGCCTCGTCTGGGATAAATTTATCCTGCATTGTCGCGGAGTAATTCTAGAGCTTTTGATCTTCATTGGCCAGCTTGAATTTTCAATTATACAACAAGATATCTTCTTCTAAAAAAGAATCCAATGAGACTTACCCTCTTGCTCCGTCCTTTCAAGACAAGACAATAGAGTCAATAAAGTTTCCTTGACAACTTCCATAGACACTTCTCCCCCCTTCTTTTTGCCATCACCACTGCCCATGAGCTTCAAACATCCCTCACCAAATCGAATACGAATCCTCGCATCATCCGCAAATGGAAGGGCACTTGATAAAAATCTCAATACATGAGTTAACTTTGACGAAGTGTCCTTATTGCCAGGAGAATAATTGGTGGTAATCGCATGGCAGTATTCCCATAGAAAATCAGCAATGGATTTACGTTGCTGCTGTACCTTCTTGACAATCTCCCCATTATTGCTGTCATTATCCATGCCATCGGCCCCAGTGCTATTTAGGGAGGAGGATGCAACCACAATAATCTCCATGCCACATCCCCACGCAGCCTTGCGCACCTTGGGTCTCACATCATGAAACATTGGCACTATCGTGTTATGCAACAACCTCGCAAGTTCCTTTTCACCTACGGATGAAGGTGGTGCAATCAACAGGAGAGTGGTGGATAATTTTAGGAGTTGACGCAGTAGGGCATTGGCACCTGCTGTCCCCTGCTGCTGCTGGCCTTTGCCCTTCTTCTTCCGCCCGCCATCTCCTCCAGAAGGTGCACTTGATGGGAGAGCATACCCCAGGGCAACAAACATTCTCAACATTCGACTCAATACACCAAATTGATGACTTAGCAAAGCACCATTATTATTGGTATAATGTGCCACATATGGCAAAATACGACGCAAGATTTCCAACAATGGCAAAGCAGTATTTTCCAACTCGGACGTGATGGACTCCGTATCTACATCTTGTGATTTTTGTTTGGCCTCGAGTGAGGATTGGAGGGAAGTTAGTGCCGCGATTGTGGCGATGAACATTTCATTGGGTGATACATTATCATCCTTGCTGCCGCTGCGACGTTCCTTGGCAGTTTCAACTAGTGCAGCACAACAAGCCGCCTTTCGTACACTCTTGGGATCAGCACTTGTACTTTGTAAATCCTCCAGCAATTGTTCAAATCCCCGTGATGCTTCAGCTGGATCGGAGGTTGGGATAGAATATTCGGATAGGTTGTATGATCCACCCTGTAAGGAGAGGCTGTTGAATCCTAGCGAGGAGGCGATGCTGGATGAGGTGGTGTAGGAGGTATGGACCGAGCTACTTGCCATGGAATGGGCCGAGGTGGAAGCGTTGCTTCCCGATCTTGACCGTCCCATGATTGTTTAGTACTCTAGGGCTATTTCTTACGCTGTTCTTTCGCCACCGCAGATGATTTTGTTCTCTTTTTTGCTTTGCTTTTGTGCTTCTCTTCAACAAATTCATAAATGTTTGTAGAGTGCAAGCAGCGCACAGACAGCATGCTTCCATTTCCATCCTGATTGTTGTGGTTAGAGATGATTGGCGTTGGCGGCAGCGAGGGTAATGGTATCTTTTAGCAGACAGACCGGCGCGCCATTATTTTCGAAACCATCCAATGGAAGTTATCATTGAAATATCGGTATTTGTGTAGGATTACTCTGATAGTGCGTTTCAGACCCCTGTATCTGCATGTCCCATTTATGACCAGCATGACATGATACATAATTCTCATCGGCACTTGACAAATCCCTTATCGAAAGTGTCAGATGGTAAGTAAGAGGTCGTGTGTTAGGCTGCGTGTTTGGGGGTTCGTCTTCTCCTCTCTTCCTTGAAACATCTGGCTCGGCACGTCACAAACAGGACATGCCCAAGCTGTCTACATCATCAACACACAAGAAGAAAAACATCATGGCTGTGAACGAGTGGACAATCTCGTTTCTTACTCTGCTACCAATATCGCCTTAGGGCAAGCCACTGGTACTTCACGACGCCTTAGTATGGCGAGGCGTTGCACAGGTTTTGCATAGGAGGCCTACCCTCTAATACGGTGAATGGTCATGCTGTTAGGCAATTGCGTTACTTT
>JALLAU010001228.1:0-10598 GCA_036939495.1 Thalassiosira hispida
CCTTCGGAAGGTTACTGGCGAGAATGTACATAAGTTCCTATGTTAACTCTCATATTATGATTGACAATCGGCGATGAGCGATGAGATACCAAAACTGAAGTAAGACTAGAGGTACGTACCTAGCTGTACCTAGGCAGGTCTCGTGCTTAGGCGCTGTGCAGGGCGGCAATGGGAAATGGCGGGAAAAACGGAATAGGAGCACAGCCACATCACACACCTCTTGCGCTTGCTGGACGCACCTTATTGCTCTACCGACGCAGCCTTTGGGAAGACGTAGAGTATAGAGTAGGGCCATTAAACATAGTGTAAATCATCATGGCTGAGATTGCAAATGATCTATCGCCGTATGAGATCGCTCGCCTTGAACGTATCAAACGCAACAATGAGCGACTCCGTAGCCTTGGGTTGATTGGCGACAATGCGCTGAAACCTGCAGTGAAGCCAAAAGCAAGAGCAAAGAAAGTCCCAAGAAACAGAAAAACTCCCGCATTGCCCACACGGTCTAGTAAACGTCTAAAGGAATTGAAGGAGGGCAGAAAAATTGAAGAGGATGCACAAGAAGATGCACAAGAAACTGCTTCTGATGGAGAGAGTGGGACAATTTCTAATCCAGAGGCAGAAGAGATGGTAAATTACGATGTGATGCCAAAAGAAACTGAACTATTGGACGACAAGGAGTTTCAAGTGTATGTCACACTAAGAGCATGGAGGCTTCGTCGGAAGAACGAATTGGAGGTGGAGCCGTACAAAATCTGCCAGAATCGGACGCTATGTGAATTGATCAGGAGGAGAAGGAATGATACTACATTTGCATCCCGCCAGAAAGGTGAGGGTGATACGAAAAATAAGAAAGATGGAAATGATGACGAAGATCAAGCTGTGGAGCAAGATTTGTTGTCGGTATGGGGTATTGGACCATCGAAGGCAGCACATGGTGGTTTTGGTTGGGAAATGCTGGATGTTCTTGATTCAAAAGAAAATGCTGAGCTTTTGGAACTCTCGAGAAAAAACTCACTGGGAAAGGACATATACTAGTCTAACTTTCAGAGATAACTACCTATCACAAGGTCATTTTATGCCATCAACCACTGCCTCGGAAACTTGCTACTGTTGATATGCATCAGGGATTCGTCAGGTATCGGGCAATGTATCATCAATGCTCTCTTTTCCAATGGGCAGTAGTCAATGACAACTGGTTCCTTATAAGTAGTTGCACAATTCACCATCGTAATGTCTGAGTCGAATGCCCGCACTCCTCTCGCCCAATGAATGTGTCCAAAACAATGCAAAGGCGGGTTTACATCCTTCACAAAAGCACTCAACACACCTGATCCGCGCCATCCCCTCCCTCCTCCCTTGACATAGGGAGGGATATGGGATAGAACCAAATCAACTCGTTTCTTTTCTTCACCCATAATGGATTCATTCCACGCATTTATCCTATTCTTCACATTTGTGAAATTCTCACTCTCGCATGCATCCCACGTCACACCTGCGACTGCCAGCTTTCCATCTGCAACTTCGACCAGTTCATTTCTTAGCACTCTTGCAACACCTTTGTACCCTGCCATGTAATCTCGCTTTCTACCCTCCATCGGGATACGGTCTCGGTCATGGTTACCATCAATGACGATGCGCTCCTTGTGAAATGAGTTCTTCTTCATCCATTTCACAAAGGAACTCATCTCTTCTATGCTTCCCTTATTGCATGCGTCTCCAAGATGAAAAAGAACGTCACCATGTGGCAAAGGCAATGGAATCTCGTCGTGCTGTCCATGCGTGTCGCTGAGAAATACTAGGCGAAGTGTCCCGTTGATGGGTGGCGGTAAAGGATCTGATTGGCGTACGAAAAGTTGTGGATGAGGAGGTGTAGATGATACCTCCACTTCTTCTCTCTCGTCATCTTTTGGAGTTGTCATGGTGATGGGCGGTGCGCCTTGATGATTTACAACTATGACTATGCATAAACTATGTGAGAAGTATAGCAAGATGACAATGAATAATGCAGTTTGACTTTTTGATCTTGACATCCCTCCGCGTTAGTGAGGCAGTCGTGAGCATGATCGTTATCATGGTTGGGATTGGGAGTTGGGAGAGAACGTACGTTATATGTTATATCCTGATATCAGCAGTTATTTGAGGAGGACGAAGATTTTTCTGAGAGATTAGTAGGAATTAATAAGTAAATTGGCGGGAAACGTGCTCTATCAATTTTCCTAGTGAATTTCCTCATTCTTATTCTTTGCCTTCGATGACAAAAGTGATACTTGCAATGGCGGCAGCGGCGTTGGTCGAAGCCGCTGCATTCGCCCCATCCACATCTCTCCATAGACCACTATATATCCCAGCGCCCAGCCAATGCGCTCCTGGGACGCCGTCCTCGGCGCAAATATCGAGCCGCCTCACTTCTTTACAAATGTGCATATGCATCCATTGCGCCCATGTGACCAACTGTGCCGCGTATCAATTTGTCGAAGAGCAACACTCACAACCACAAATCAATACAAACCCAACGTGGGAACCAAGGAATGGAAGTCCCACAATTCAAGTACATATCCGACCTGATAAAAACAAAGACGCTGATAGTGAGTTGGGTAAAATGTGGGACGAGCACGAGGATCAGACTCGTCAGGCAGAGGAAGCTTCAGGTGGTGCGGAAGGAGATGAGCCTTTGTTTGGGGAAACACAATATGATTTGAGTGGATCGACCAGCTACGAATATGATGTAGTTGAATGCGAGGATTTCGTTAAAGACAAAGATTCTTGGGTGAGGAATATGCCGGAAGAGATTCGAATTGCCAATCCAGACTTTGTCCCTACATAACGAATGAATGGTTGAAGACATCTACATAAAGTGATGATACATTGCAGATGCATTTATGTATTGCTTTGCTTTTTGCTTTAGATAAGTATTAGATTTTACTATGTTCAGTTGTTGAAGTCATTGCATTGCTACATAATGTTCTGAGCTCTTTGATACCACAAACAAACTTCTACAGCAATGGTGTCAGCAGAGATCGTAAGGGTGCAAGGTGGACATCACTTACCCACTCAAAATGACCGCATCCATGAGAACTATTGCCTGAACTTTGATCTCCTGTTGAGCAGCACAAGAACCACTTGCCTCCACTTCGTTCTGTCTTAGACACCCGGAGAACTGATTTCTTCCCGCAGCGGCAGTCGGAAAATTGACTATCGGCCCAAGCAAAATATTGGCATCCCTTTCTTTTACATGTGAAAAAGATTCTCAGCGTGTTTTGATTGCCTTTACGCACTCGACAGAGTTTGATGGAAGCCATACCGTGTTGGGGGCATTGAGCTTGTGGTCTATTCGCTGTGCTTTCTGCATTGATAGGAGTTGTTGAGGAGGCAGATGGTGCATTCGATGCAGCATTCTCTCCAGATGGGTTTCGTGGCTGGCAAACTGTACACCAAAATGTCACACGGCTCATAAAAGCATGTCCATTTCCAGAACCATTGCCAGTACCACCACTACTTGAACCTCCAATCTTTTGCATCTTCACTGTAATACCCTTACATGTACCACATACTGTTTGGTTGTAGACACATTTATTCCCCGCCCTTCCACTTTTGAACCAATCCATTGAGAATTTCCTTGTATGTCTCACAACCCTACGCAACTCGGCATCTGCCAAGGTACTGACGATCCTCCTTGGGTCGACCTGGCTTCTATGCAGTGATTCAATTTTAATTATATTCCCCACGCCTGGACAAATCTCTTGGTTAAGTAGAGCGTCGGATATGATCAAGTTGTTTCCTGATGATCGAATTGAAGTAAATATATTCTGTGCATTGAACATAGCAGAGCACACATCTTTTGAACATAGTTCCACCAGTTTTTTGCGTGCATTAAATGCAGAGACAGGATATGTCACTGTTGTATCCCATGCCTCCACAATGACATAGGTGGAAGCGCCACCAAATCCATATTGACTTTGGTCCACAAAGTAAAGTCTCAGAGATGGGTCGTTCTTTTGTTTCCATGGAGCGACACCGGACGGCCTCTGAAGGTCGTTCGATTTAAGTTTGCGTGCATGCAGAGACCCATTCATGCCAAAATGTAGCCGCAATGCAACCTCTGTGCCATCTGAAGGCGCAGTAAATATAAGGAACAATTCCTTTCCAATCGTGAATGCATCTTCAAGATGTTGGCTATCGAGTACTCCAGAGAGATGATGAGGAAGTGTCGGCGATGCGAACGTGTCATTGCTGGATGCACTGGCTTCCCCGTGAATTGGGGTGGCGACCAAGGTTTTTCCTACGGCAACTTGTACCTTCTTGCCATTTCGAGTAGCGCCCGGCCCTTCCCGGCCGAGTAGGTAGATGGGATGATGTTACAGCAGCAATAGTCTAGTGGTGAGGTGTGTGTGGAGTAACGGTAACGCTCCATCTACACACAAATAACATCAAAGACGTACCTTCCACCATCGTGAAACCAACGCCCACACAAGCAACTGCAGTCGGCACTGGGCCTGCAAGCAAAGATCTGGGGGAGGGGAGTCAATGGCTGGGGGCGTTGCGTGTTGCGTTGCCGTTGATGAGGTTTGAGGTTGATTGAGAGATCCACGAGCACGAGGTTGAGGTTGATCCACGCCACGCCGGCCACGGACGCGCTTCTTTTGTTTTGTCATCAAAAGTGGCGCGGACGCGCCATAAATCACAACACACTATTGTCTAATCTAAATCTATGGTACTTACCTAGGTATCGTACACCACCAATACTAACATATTATGAATATGAACATCAATAAACAACAATAAGTTTCCATTCAGCATTCAGCACCGTCACAAACGCAACAGCATCATGGCCGCTGTTGTCCTCAAGAAGGTTTCATGTTTCCTGCTGTCTTGCCAAGCGGCGGTAGCATTTTCCAGTCGACAACGTGGCGATTTTATCAGATATGAAGGGCGGCCGCCTACGCAAAGACATCGATCGATATCTTCATCGTTGCTGGCGCTGGCCAAGGCCGAAAAAAATATTATTCCGGGCAAAGGAGAGACACATGCCAATCAATCAAAAGATATATGGGTACTGTTAGTTGAAGATGAGGATGACCTTCGCAGTGCCATTGGTAGTTTCCTAGCGAAGGAGGGAGGGTATCATGTAACAGGAGTTTCTGATGCTCGATCTGCCATATTAGTTTGCCGCGGGATGGTTCGTCCCAACTCTAGAAATGCTCGAGCAAAAAATGTCAACCAAGACCTGGATGGTCTCAGCAACAATTCAACAAATGCCACAGCAGTTTTTCCAGATTGCCTTATTCTTGATATCAGGTTATTGGGGTCAATGGATGGGCTTGACCTGTTGAAGATTATTCGTTCCGATCCCTTGTTAGAGTCCCTACCTGTAGTGTTGCTCACAGCAAAGGGAAAGGTAGAGGATCGCATCGTAGGATATGAAGCTGGAGCTGATGCATATCTGCCTAAACCATTCGATCCTGAAGAACTGCTGTCAATCGTCAACGGCCTTCTATCGCGAGACAAACTTTCAATTAAAGGAGAGGCTGATGGAGGGACAATGATCCAAAATGACAATACAGATAATCTAGTGTATGGGGATTTGAAGCGTGAATTGATGGAAATAAAAGCCCTCATGCATGGAATTGACAGTCCTCGTTCTTTATCACAAACTGATAATCCCATGTCAGCGGAGTCTCTTCGTAGTGAAATTTTAGATATGAAGGATGTGATAAAGAGCGAGAACAATCTACCTCCCCAATCAAGTGAATTTGTTGATCAATACACACTGTCGGTATTGTCTCCAGGTAAACCAATTACACTTATCAATTCTTTGTATTGAATGCCTTCGCACTAATAATTTACTATTTCCGCCATACCAATCAGAAGAGACAGACATAATGAAGCTTGTTTCTAAGGGCACGACAAACAAAGGTATTGCCACAGAGATGCAATGTAGCATCAGTAAGATTGAGAAACACATGACTGCTATGTTCGAAAAGGCTGCTGTGAAAAGAAGAGCAGATCTTATTGATTGGTGGGTGCAATCTATGCAGGACGAAGATACCAATACAGCTACAAGCAATTCACAATTACAAATTGAAGAGACACCTGGTGAAATAGTATCAGTAGAGAGACCAGCCTCTTCCTTGACAGCGGAAGAAAAGAATGTTATGAATTTGCTTGGAGCTGGAATGACTACTGAAGAAATAATATCAAAAACTCAATCAACAAAAAGAAAAATTGAGAAGCATCTCAAAGATCTACTCCACAAAGCCAAGGTACAAAACAGAACGGAACTTCTCCGGTGGTGGAGGGCGAATGCAAAGGAAAACGAAGATTCTTAGCCTGGAGATCAACTACCACCATCAACGTGGTGGTTATTATTTTCGTTGTTGATTGGCTCATTACCTTGCGTTCCTCATTCATGATCGATGATGTTACTTCATTGAGTCGACGACTTGAATATACTTCTGGTAGGTGTTGAAATAAAATAGTAAAGAGATAAAAGATTACGACATTTTGCAATAATAATAATATAATGCTCTAATAGAATTTACTTCCACAGTGTCAAGCTAATTTTAGCTGTGTGTATCCATCGGCCGGTGGTTTCTTGGCTATTATACAACCAACAGCGGTTTGTACATCAATCCCAGCACTCTCTTTGAATTGTAAAGCTCTTGCCCCACAAATCTGGTCATTCCCGTTCGATTACACTGAATAATACCAAGGGCTGACAGCGGGACACACTCGGTAGATATGAGATTGAAGAATGCGATCGTCGAGATGAGGCAGAATGGGGAACCGTTTGACCTTGTCGCTAGTGTGCCTACAAGGTTGTGGAAAGCAACTGATTTGGCTTGGATCAAAAAGAGAGAAATGTCCGAACTGCAAACAACAGAAGGAAGGCCGTCATTTCCCTAGAGGCCCATACGTTACTGGTGATGGTGGTAAAAAGTCTATCTATTGGGAATTTGTCCGCATCCCAAAAATGGAAAGAATTACAGGATATGGAATGCCAGCGCCTTTGCATGTCATATAATCCTTTGCATGTTATATAATGAAGAAGTATTTATACTCCAAGACCATCACGTGTCACTTTTCTGCCCAACTTCTCCCCCGCTCGATGCTGCAACGGCTTCCTCGCCAAGGCTAAGAAACAAATCCCTTGGAAGCACTAGATTACCAAGTGACGACCACTAAATGAGAGAGATAACGGAAGTTAGTCAAGTAATGAACATCGCTTTAAAGACAAAGCCATTCTTCGTTCTCACCTCGTTTAGTAAATGCATGAAACATTCATGCAACGGTGAGCATATGGCTGTATTCGGAGACACATTTTCTCCCATTTTCAGCCACTTAATCATACACCCTGTCACCAAATCTCGAGTGCTGTGCGGAAGCTTCGATCTGTACCTGAGCAGTGCATACGTCAGGGACACGAAAAAAGGACGCTCATTGAGCATGTCCCCGCCCGATAGTTTATCCAATGCTGCAACAAAGCGAGGAAACTGATTCTGAAGGGCTACTTCATTTGTATTGCCAGGTTGTAATAGGTGAACAAGTGCACCCTCGACAACAACCCGGAGGTCATACAATGATGATGTTCCTTCCCATTCATTGATCTGTACTTCTGGCCGTGCAAGTATGTCCTGAAGAGCAGCATCATGCAAATCCCCTCCAACAACCATACGGCGATCAAGCTCGGCATCTAGTAACAATTTAGACAAGAGAGGAAGACAATTTCGTGTTGACTCATAGGATGGGCTAAACTCTTCTCCCTCCACTACTTTTCGTAACCCTGCATCGGGTATGTAGCATTTTTTCCCTTTCAATGCACACAGCTGTGTTGATATCCGAGCGATATTCAGTAACTGAAATAGCGAAGGCAAAACAGGATGCCCCGATGGCAATCGCTTCGACTTCAACACATCTACCCTCAGGATCTTCTGGATCTTATCGAGTAGCAACCTCACTACAAACGGATCTGCAAGCAGCATCGATGCCAAGCATTGCATGCTCGGAATGTCTATCTCTGTCCTACGACGCTTGTACTTCCAAGGAGGAAGTGGCTTTACATCTTGTGCAGTAAGATTGTTGATTGCTGCGTCATCTTTGACCTCTTTCGTGCGATTACCTGTTGTTGTTGCTATTGATGCTGCTTTGTCAGCTTTCGCTTTGCCGAGAGCAAATGCTAATGGTGGAGGTGGTTTAGGTTTGCGTTTCTTTTTTCGTTTTGCCATCTCTGTCTTCATCTTGGTCTTTGCTTCGGTCAAGATTTCTTTTCTCCATACCTTCTTCTGTCTTTCTGCCTCGTTTCTGAACCACTGGCCAGCTGGCCCCACGTTATATTTACAACAGTTTGAGAACAGAAGTAGCGTCTAGGGGAGAAAGAGGACAAGCATTTTTTGATTCGTGAGGATTAGAATTTGAATAGCGACAGTTATGGTATTGATCTACTGATTCTACTCACGTCATCTTTGTACTCATCAATACTCTTGTAGGTAGAGTTCATCATTTTCTCCTCCATTGTTCGGATGCACATGGGTGTTTCGATAATGTTAGAGTACCCTGGTGCAATGGCGTCTGTAACTGGGTTGAGGAACAAACCCTGGATGAAATCACTCGTGATGAGATTTTGTATCGTGTGCTAATGTAACTACAGATGAAGTGCATCCATTCACAAAGAATTCTTACCTGTGGATCATGATCCTTCATGTTAGTAATGGCATTCTTCACCACACGTTGTAATAGCTTCCGTTCATATTCTGAGTCATCCGCACGCAAGTTAGAGTCTACAAATATGGAAGCAGGAGCTTTTGCTGTTTTGAGGCTCAATTTGATTTTTGTCCCCTCTGCCCGATCTTTGGAAGAAGATTGGTTTGCTTGCGCCTCTTCAGAATGTGAGGGACGAAAGATTGTCCGCAGACATCCTTGTATTTGGGCAATCCCGTTGTCTGAGATGGACCCGGATTGGACTGAGGTGTCAAGTATGCGTGTCATGATATAGAGAACTTCGTAGGAGCGAGGGAGTTGACCAAATGCTAGAAGGACATCGGCCACTAGGCAACAAGAAAGATTCGTTGCTCCTCCTGTAATAGAGGATGCAGTACCATCAAGAAGTTTTTCCTTTTTCTCTGCACTCGACAAAGTCTTCATGTAGCTAAGTCCGCCTCCTTTTGTTGCGTGTTCAGCGATAAGCATGTCAAGAACGGCCCCTAACAGCTTAGGACGACTGCCTATGGTGTTTTTTATAGATGCCACCGCAACTGCGGATGATGGAGCTGATTTATCTTCCCCTTTTCCAGTACTTGGTGGAGCCTTGGTTACCCCAATCGAGGCCAAGGTGCTTATTGTTTCCCCCGCATTCCCTAGCGTTTCAGAGTCTTTAGTTCCCACCACCCTTCGTGATTTAGTGGAAAACCTACGCTCTGACACAGTCCCGACAAAGGCTAGGTCAGCCGCGTGTAACAAAACTGCATCTGACACATAGTCATCCACCGACGAACTTATCAAATCTGCCAAAATAGTGGAACCCTTTAGCATCAAATCTTTCTCGCTCGCTGCCCGATCCCCCTCACTACTATTTTTCGTAACCAATTCCAATTTGGCATCCCAATCAGCCTCCCACACCAACCGTTGCAAATGAGGGCCCAGTTGACTCACAAGTTCGGCATTTTTCAATCCAGCAGTCTCACTCTTTTTCGTCCCCAGCCGACGCAGCATAGGCACGGGTGTATGATCCCCCAGTCGCTTGAGCACGCATACCAATACGGGACGCAGTTCGGGCACGTCTCGAAATTGCCATGCCGATTTGAGCAAATTCAAAAGAGATCGATGTCCTGCCTCGCCAGGTTTAGAAGCACTCTTGGGCACTCCATCCGGGGTGGTGGTCAAAGGTGTGATGGGCATGCGCTGTATTTCGTCTTCAATTGCCGAGCGCAATGCAGACGCCACGCGAGAATGTACTTCATGCCTCGAGACGCCCAAATGGGACAAAAAGTCAAGAACGGGGGATGGATCCAACGGCTCCTCGTTTTTCTGGTCAGTTATCTCATGCACTGGCGTCGTACCAAACGCCTTGGCGAACATGCTATGGAGGCTATTGGATTGTTGAAAGTTGGTGATGGTCGTGCGAGCATCGTTAGAATTGCGAAAGGCAATGCGGATGTGCTTTTTGGCGTTAGTGGATCCGCATGGAAAGTTGGCTGGGTTGGCAGCAGTTGCAGGTGGTTGCTGCGGCTCAGTCATTGTTCAGTGTGTTTGAACTACAATATTGTACAATCCTTCTGATGTTGTTGTTTGTTTTGGTATGTAGATAAATAGATACGATAGGTAATTCTAGGAGTGCTGTGTTCTGTGTTGTTTGTTGGGTTGTTGTTGTTGTCTTGTCGGGGTGCGTTGGGGGTAGTGATGAGAAGTTTCATCAAAATCAGGATTGGTAGAACCTTTCGGGGAACATTTGTGGAACTTTCTGGCACTTATGGTTAGAAGTTCCACTCGTCGCCGCACTTGGTATTGCCACATAAAATGACCAATTGGATCCAGCATGAATGAAAGCATATGATAAAGTAATATAACTAAACAATTAAAGTGATTTATTTCACTGCACTAATACC